>JBAJNP010003387.1:0-40000 GCA_036877545.1 Yasuhikotakia modesta
TGGTTAAATGTAAACTTTTATACTTGTCTTTTAAAAAAATAAAATAAAGTTAAAAATGTCAATAATTATCGATAACGATCAATATGAACTATTATATCGTGATAATTATTTTGGTCATATCGCCCAGCCCTACAACATCATATCAGGAAATAAAAATGAGCCTGGCACGTCTATCAAGATTGGCACATTTCACTTAACTAATACCACCTTCAAACGGCTGACACACGTCTGGGTAAAACCTGTATTATATAACATATAATACAGTGCTAAATTACAGCCTAGCCGTTGATATCACTAGGTCATAAAAAATGAGCTCATACATAATTCAGTCATTCTTCCACATATCACCTTTAACAACTATGCAAAAGAGTTCCAGAGAACATAAAACACTAAACTCATGCTTCCCGTAAGAGGTGAGATAAGAAAATGGGTTCAACTTTATAGACCAACACGTATGCAAACACAACCCTACGCCACCTAAGGCCAAGCTGATAGAAGACATTACCTGGCCAAGTAGGTCATTGTTCTGACCTTTGACCTTGAATCTATTTCTGTGCTAAGATTAAACGTTTTGTTAAAAACAAGGCAAACTACCTGGGTAGTTATAATAACAGTTTTCAAATCAGTTTTTAAATATAACATAAACAAGGGACAGACAATTATAGGTTGGCAGCTGTTATTGATTATATTAGTTATACAAACTAGTGATAGGATCCTTTCTGCTTTCATCCAGCCTCTATAAATCTCTCTTTCTCTCTCACACACACACACTGACAGGAATTAGAGTAATCCCTTATCCTAAATATCGCTCATCTATGAGAGCGAACCAAGAAGAGAGGAATCGTGCAAGCATGCATGAGATCAGAACCACAGTGCCACAGTGATGATTTATGGGGCAAAGCCACTCTGTTGGGCTGAGGAAAATGATTGGTCAGGGTTAGACCGATCCCGCAGCCTGGGCATTAATAATGCACTCTGATCCCTACCCACAACAAGAGTTTCTCTTGCTGCAGTCCCTAACACCAGCAGTCTTCAGCATCCTGCACCCAATGCTAACTTCAGCACAACCTACTGGCAAACAATCCAGTTAAAAAGATAACTATACTACTTATAATCAACATATTTTAACAGTATACATTACACATGAACAGATGCTCACTCAAGCAACTCCCATTCATTGTTACAGAAAAAAACACAATGGTAAAATCAAACATATAAAAACAGTTACGCCTTCAACTCATTTTGAGTCACACGTAAAAAGCTGTGGTTCATTGAGGAAATGATCAACTCAAATGAAATGAGTTGATTCTGTGAGGAAAGGAGTTTTCAGATTTAATTCATGATTTTAGTTTTTATTTTGTTCTGCCCAGTCTTTAACTTATTCACTTTCACCTAACCAGAGATGCACAGAAGTACATGTCAAACATCCTGGCTTTCTTTCTCATCCCTGTATGACTGTATAGAATTCATGTTTCTTTTTAATTTTTCTTTGTTTTAATTTTTCTTAATAATGTTCTTGAATGTTTCTTTCTAAGATTTACATGTTAGATTAACTATAATTAGCCCAAACCATGACAAGAGTCATGGAGTTCTTTAGAATTACAGTATTACAAGAATGCTGGGTAAATTTTCTTGGCAGCCTTGGATAGCAGACCTGCAAGGTCACAGCAACAAGCCATCAGCAAAGTAAGCATATGGGTTGGCCAGAATCGTCATCCACAACACTTGCAGTCCACCGCATACATGCCTCAGTGTCAGTTCTCTTAACAAATGTGCAATTTCATCACATCCGGTAAGGACACAAGCAGCCTATTGCAACACAATGCAAATTAAAAAACCCTCTTATTTCTAGTGAAATTCAGCTCTGTATGGCCTGAGTGCCACCAGACAGTCTGGCCCCGTTTGTACTAAAAGCTTCACCCAGTCCAGACAACAAGGAACTTAAAAAACAAAAAAAAATCAAAAGCCCTCACTGTTTGGGTTTCTTCTTTACATTCTTTCATGACAGAGTAAACAGATAAAGTTCTCAGGGAGAAAAAGCAGGAAACGAGAGAGAAAATAAAGTACCACATTCACGTAATATAAACTATTGTTACTGTAAACTACTGTACTCTCATTCTGTTGTAATAGCTGTTCTGCAACGGTCTCTGTTGTGACTACACCTTTAATAATGTATTAAACAAACAATGAGTATAAAACACTAGAACCTCAGGCAAATTTAGA
Organism: Yasuhikotakia modesta; assembly: GCA_036877545.1. NCBI lineage: Eukaryota > Metazoa > Chordata > Actinopteri > Cypriniformes > Botiidae > Yasuhikotakia > Yasuhikotakia modesta. Next base: position 2,224 of record JBAJNP010003387.1, read on the forward strand.
TGAACATTGCAATGCATGATTAGACCCTTTACCCTCCCCTATAGGCGATAAAATGATCCCAATGCATTACGACCATATTATACCGTTTATCTCTCATTTATGTGCGACTAATTACCAAGAGGCATTAGTTCCAGAAAGGAGGCAATTAGTGACAACAAATCTGAACTAGGACATTTACTAGGCTATCAATCTGAAAAGCGGAGTACACTGTTACCAAGATGCTCTTGAATATTTTAGGAAGGAGGTTTTAAATATTCAATTAGGTCCCTGCAACTGCAAGTTGTGGAAAAGGAGACAATCATACATTGTTAAGATGAAAGTTTCACCTTATGAAGTGGCTATATTGATAGATTTTGTTTAAATGATCAACCAATCACACCAAATGCTGATATTCAAAGCAGATAATATCAGGGCTTATTAGTAAACAATTTTCAGTACCAAATTATTTCTATTACAAAATATACTACTATACAGTAGTAATCAATGTTGAAGCCAAACTTTTTAACAAGTCACAGCAGTGTAGAGTTATATTTTCTAAAATTTGATTAGGGCTTTCCCATTGGTTTCCCAGGGTACAAAAGTACTGATTAAAAAATGTATACCTTAAATTCACTGTAAATTGCTTTGGATTAAAGCCTCTGCCAAATGAATAAATGTAATGTAAAGTTTAGGAGTTAACCATCAATGATCAATGCAATCATCACATGCACTGTGGTTAACAAGAAACACTATGATCACTTCACTCAAAAAGTAGAATTGTTACAATCTTCTCAGAGCCACAACTGCAAGTTTACAGCAGGAGTGTAAACAATTCTCTGCACACTGCTAAACTTTGTGCTCTCACACCAAATGCTGAGAGGCTGAGGCACAGCTAGAGCTTCAAGCATCATTTATGACTCATGTGCATGTTTGCAGTATTAAAGTTATTAAAGGCAATAAACAATAGTGAATCAGAGCAAAAAGAATTTGTTACATATGTATGAAAAAGAAAAAAAAAGGTGTCTGCAGATTAATAACTTCGTAACAGTTCCAGTATTATACTATCAGATGATTCCAGTAACATTTCAGTAAATCAAATCAGTAACATTTGCCTGTTGTAGCTCTTTAAAATTAAACTGAATTTTTTTAGCTTTTTTCAGCAATTCATGATCAGTATTCTCCGGTAAGCATTTTTATGAGTTTTTAAAGAAAGATTTGAAATTTTTAAAAAATTCTTCCCATGGCCATCAAAATATCCAAATGATTCTATTTCCTTTTGAAAATGTGTTTTGACAAATGTTCCATATTTTTAGAAGAGGAAATGTGTTTAGAGTATAGAAGCCTGAGTGAAACTTGGGGACACTACAACAACGTGTATTTTACCTAATCACCTAATATTACAGGTTTCTCGTGAAATTTATATTACAACATAGATTGGTTATTAAGTCACAACAATGCAAAAAAAAGTTCTGAAAGACTTTACCATTAGATTTTAAAGTATACATATAGAGAGAAGACAAGCAACAAATACATTTTTTGTGCTCTGGATAGTTTGAATTACCGCTATAAATTATATATTATATTAATTTAAATAGCAATTAGTATAAGGTGCAGTACATTTTGCTTAATAATAAAATATAATCATGCATATAATATCCTGGGTACATGTAATTGATTCGGTAGAATGGCCGGAAGAAACTCTTACAGTCTCAAACTACAAATGAATTTCCAATACTGGAAATAAAGGCAGATAATGAAATGCCTAAATAAGTTTCAATAAAGAGGACAGCAATCAGATCATTCTAATGAACACGACCTGATAACTTATAAACCCATTTTTCAACACTGTCATGGATTTCGTAGTTATTTATAGCTAATACATCTAAATTAAGGTTTGTAACCACCCTCGTATTTTCATATGTTGCCCAAAACATGCAGGCAACTCTAAACACTCTACATAAAAGTCACACAGTGGCCTGTGCATGTAGACCTAAGCTTCACCAATGCTGGTTAACTTGTTGACGTTTGTAAAATCTTCTATTACACATGCATTTAACGCCAAAACAGCTGAATATGTTCCTTTTATTTTGTGACACAGGCATTAACTGCATTCATCTTCGCTTCAAATGCAGGTCAACACAACTGCCTATCAATACCCTAAAAGGGAAAGTACATCCGATAAGACAGCCGATGAGCCTGAAAAGTGAAAGCTTGTTTTCTCATATATTGCTGATTTGAGGTTAATCAAACAGAAATCGGCCCTTTTTTACCTCTTATAGAGCAGTTGCGCTTTTCCTCGTCAGTTAGCCTACTCGCGCTAACGCTGAAAACTCGTTGGTTATTTTGTCCGAAAGATCAGACTGGCGCAAGCTTTACAAAAACAAAATCTTACATCCGTTGATCTCTAGCGTTCATCCCACCGGTCATGCACTCACGATCTTATACGTGCTCTTCTCAGTATTTTTTTCTAAAGCCACCTAAAACTCGACGAATGACAACGTGCCCACCTCCTTGTCCATCAGATTGGAGCAGCGCTGGCTAACGGCTTTGACAATCCGATCCTCTGATAGGGGAGCTGCGGTGTCAAGATTGCGGAACTAAGCCCCGCCCCTAGTTCGCAAGGATCAATGCACAGTATTTACACGCTGAAAAAAGAACGTATTCTATTGGCTAACTTCTTCGTCACTTAAAACAGACCGCTACTGGATTGGCTAACAGAAATTGTTCTGTGGCGGTCAAAATGTGTTGTATAAAAGTACATAGTCCAGAAAAATAAATGAATTCAGATCTGGTTAATTTCTCATTGCAGTGTTGATCAGTATATGATACAGCAAGTAAAAGTTTTTTTAAGCAATAGCTGTTCTAAAGAACTCCAGATCATCCATATACATCTGCTTCTCTACTTTGGATTCGCACACATATATATGTTGTACGTTTGTAATCAAATATATTTAGAATTTATATTATGAATTCATAAAGGTAAAACCGCGCTGGGAGGATTTTCCAGCCTTTAAAAAATTTCAATAATCTTATTTATAACGTATTTTAAAATGTTATGTTTATATGTTTTAATCATACGATGTAAATAGAATTTATAAAAAAATGTATATAGCGCAAAATTGTAAAATTTCTCAGCTCGCTAGAGAACTTTTCATAGGTGGTTCCGGCTTCACGCATCAACTTCCGGATTAGTGTTGTTCGCTGATAAGAGTCGACTGGAGGTCATGTAATAAAGTATGTTGTTTAAGTAGTGAACTGTTTAACTTGCATAAATATTGCTACTTCAAAAGCATTATTAATTTTCTAAACGCATTGTATTTCCATAGTAATCATGTCGCAAACATCGTCTGGATTTACATCGGCTGCACAAATCCCACATGGGTCCAGTAAGGTAAGTAGTCGATTAATCTGACGGTGTTTGTAGAAGGCACGTTTAATGCTCAGTCTTGTACAGATTAAAACAGACTGTAATGTGTGCTCGTGTAAGGTCACTTTTTTCCTGGCAAATCAATAGATCGTTGAAGGGGAACTTTCAGAGAGCTTTACACAGTCGTGTCTTTTCAGGGTCCTTTAGGGGCTGCTTATATTCCCAATGAAGAAGAGAGGCGTGTCTTCAGAGAATGTAATTCAGAAAGCTTCTGGTATAGATGTAAGTAGTACTATTCAAGTATTAGTTAAAAGGTATGGTGAGTTTTTTCCTACTATGTCAGAAATACCAGAGAAAGTAATACATGATCTCTCTCCTGTTATTTGTAGCCTTGCCATTTTCTGCAGTTGCCATCGCAGTTGCTCAGGTAATGGTATCCAGAGGTGAGTGATCCTATGTCATTCAGATGGTATAATGGATTAAGATGCTGTAGAGCACGCCACAACAATTATTCTGTTCTGTTCATCTTTCGCTAATTTAAAATGTTCAAGTCAAATTTCTAATGATGGAACTGGTAAACTACTGTTCTACAATGATACCTGCTGTATACCTTTTAGTTTTTTAAAGTTTCATTTACTTCTGAGATCAATATTGTGTTTATACATTTTTTTTGTATTTTCCTTAGGAATACTTGCACCATCGCCCCGATTTGGTTCTCTTCCCAAAGTTGCCAGTGAGTACCAAATACAGCAGCCACTGTAATTATAGAACCTTGGTTTTGGTTGTCTAAAACCAAGATGGAGGGTCTAAGTGCAATTACACTTATTCATTTGGCAGACACTTTTATCCAAAGTGACTTGGATAGTGAAGTCGAAGTATACATTTTCATCAGTACTTGTGTTTCCTGGGATCAAACCAACAACCTTTTCACCACTAACGCAATGCTCTACCAGTTGAGCTACAGGATCACTGTAGCTCATGGAACACTGTAGCTTATCTCAGAATGTTTGTTATCTTTTACAGTTGCTGGCATATTTGGATACATAGGTGGAAAAATGTCTTACATGAAGGTCTGTCAAGGAAAGTTCATGAAATTAGAGAATTCCCCTCTTGGAGAGGCACTGCGACAAGGACATCTGCGACACTTGCCTACTGAGTAGGAACATGTCTTCTAACGCTTTACTTGCATATATTATTTGTATTGTTTTATGTAAAAATCATTTCAAAATCTAATTATATCATTCTTAGTGTAGTATTAATCATAGATTACCATAATTAGGGGTTTCTAAGAATTTTCCTGCATAACATTATTGTTCTTGATGCATGTTTTTTTTCTTAAGGTTAAACCAGACAGAGTTTGCAGATGCATCTGAATCTCAACAGCCTGGTTCTGAGTCAGTGTCCCAAACTGCGACGCAGCTCAGCTCTGTTTCTGATACCTACAACAATTACACCAGCGATTATACCTACAGCAGCCCCTCCCAATCATATGACCCCACTCCCTTTAGTTCTGGGTTCAGTGATTCTGGCCCCGTGGGCATCAGGGATGATATTTCTCCTCAAGGTATATTGGATTATACTATAAAACTATAACTATAAAAGTCTGTGTATTTCATTTGTCCATGCTTAATAACTCTGTATGGAGAAAACAATCATATTCACACAGACATTTGTCTTCTATTAAAGCTCCTTCCTATCCAGATGAGGACATGCCCAAAAAAAAGTCTGTGTTGTATGAGGAACTGCGCAGTAAAAACAGAGAGAACTATGAGGTCACACTCACACAGAAAGCTGAAACATTAATGAAACCACAAGCAGAGGCAGCAGCACCTAAGAAAGATGGTGAGCCTCTATAACAGTATAACCAGTCAATTTAAAACATTGTAATGAAATATATAAAAATTGGCTTCCTCAACTTGTAATTTAGCATGGCTTGGGGACAGTCAGATATGGAGTCTAAGGATCACCTTGGGGTTATTTGACAACAATGGGTGGATCAAAGTAATTTTATGGTGTTTATATGGGCTCAGATCTGCTACCGTTGTTCTGTCAGCCCTTGACTGTTCTTTAACAATACGGTTACCAAGAACAATGTTTATATGCATATTTAAAATCAGTAATAAAAGGATGCTTTTTTGAATGTAAAACTATGAAATTCTGTTAGTTGGACTGCCTTAATATATAAGCTATGATATAAACTACTCCAGTTGTTACTGTACACTTATATAGTCAATAATTAGGTATTTGTATAAACGTCGGTTAGTCACCACAGTGTCATTTCTTTTAATGAAGCATCTTTATTCATTGTCTTTTTCCTTTTTACCTGAACAGTTAAAAAGAACAAGTATGGAGATGCTTGGGATGAATGAGTGCGATCAGCTGTCTTAAGGATCACAAACGTCTATGGAGTTTGTCCATGTCTCATTCTGCCAGACCAGACCTGACCAGACCTGACAATTAATATCAAACTGCAGATGAATGTACTTTTAGGAGCAAATCTCAGTTGTGGAAATCAATGCAAATGTCTTTGAATAAATGCTTTACAAGGCATTGATTGCATAAATGGTATAAAAACCTTTTTTATCATCTTTGCTTATTGCAGTAAGTAAACTTTACCTTAAATCAGTATTTTGTATTGATTGGGAAATTCTGTGAAAATGTTTGATGCTTGTTTTTTAAAAAAGAAAATATTTTTACCATCAACCCAGAAAATAAGAATGACTACAAAAACTTCTCTGCACAGCTAAATAAAACTCACCAGGGTAAACAGTCATGTTATATAAGTAGCAGCTATTGGACTTAGACCTCTCTGATGTCAATATATTGTCGAAGTAAACATTAAATTACAGGACTAATTGCAATTCACTGCACTATTTTGTGTGTAAATGTCAAATATAATTCATATCGAAATTCTTTGTGTAAAAAAGTTCATCACATGCAATAACATTACATCTCTAAGTTTTAAACTGTCAATGCCATTTGACATCTATGCGTCCATCATTAATGTATTTTTGTCAGACATTTCATTTAAATAAATGACATTGTACTGCAAAAGTCATTTGCCAGCAGTGATCTGCCGTAGATCACTGCTATGTGCGTAGCTGCCGTATTTTATAGTGTCTTGGCGCCCCCGGTGGTTAGTTTTTAAATTCTTTCAAGATGCATTTACACCACTGACAGACACATGTATCAACAGTGGTTTCAAGCTTTTCTTTTATCAGTATGTACATCATCAGTATGTATGTAGATTTCTAATATAGATAATATTGTGTATGCATATACATGTCACTGAAGGCTGGGGTCAAATGCAAAATTTCTTGTGCTCTTCTGTAATGACACAAACACACAGTGGTAAAAACATCACATCACCAAGTGTTTTTTGCTGGAGTACAATTTACAAATCAATTTGGGGAAATACTCAAATCTCTTAGACTGCTCCCAGACACCTGTTACTAAGGATAGTGCAATGTATATCACAATGTGTTTTGAAAGTCTATTTTCCTACTAATAGCTCACTGCATTTAAAAGAGAATTGTTTAATACTCGAAACACATCCACAACGAAACTATGTGTTGTACTCTAAAGGTCACTAAATGCGGCTTCTGAGCAGAATCTTTCCACTATATATGAAGCTATCTCCAAATACAAAGGAACAGCTGAATAGATATTTAACATATTATAAGGTACAAAATATGACATTCAAAAATGTCATCAGCGAGGTAAAAAAAAAATCAGCAATTTAGACTACAGACTCAATTTCAGGTTTAATGTAGTTTAGTTGTGAAGCATTATGAATGTAGCAATGATTCCCTCCTCAGAGAGCCTGATCAGGTATGAGGTAGAGCAACTACACAGCATAAATGACTAAAAAAGAAACATTTTCTGAACAGATCACTGTCAGCTGCGGATAACAGCTAGACAGTACAGGGAGACCTCATGTAGTACAAACAGATTGCAACTGTTGAGCAAAGTTGCAGTCTAAATATAAACACTATACAAGTTTTTTTTTCCATTAGCCTTTATTAAAAAAGATAATCTGAAACAACTTGCACTGCCCTATCTTAAAATAAATTAAAGCCACTGTTTTGTCTCACACACCAATAGTGATTTATTCTAAGGCACATTTGTAAAAGCTACTTAAATGTCCTAATTTGACTAAGGTCTAGTTCTAAATTAATCCAAGCCCTGTCTGGGAAACCAGGCCATAGTCTTGTAAAGTCCAACACACTTTTAAACAGAAAAGCAAAAGCTGTATCCAAGTTCCATACAAAGATATTGAGTTCAAAGTATTTCTGTGGCATTACCTCAATACCTAAAGCTCTCATCATTCCTTCTGGATCTGTTTCTGAGAAATCAATGGGTCAGATATTGGTCACTGAAATTGCTGTAACAACAAGCAGGTAAGAACACAACAGTCCTGAACAATCTTCTCCCATTAAAGACTCCTCCCCTTAAAACCACCAGCTGGTTGGTCCTGGCTGTGCCAGGCTTCTTTCCATTCCATTCAGAAATGATAGAGACTACAATACTCTTGGACACTTTCAGTACAGCAAACATTTTGGTAGCTTTCCCCAGGTCTGTGCCTACCAGCAATCTTTTCTCTGAGCTCTGCAGGAAGTTCCTTTAACATTATGGCTTACTTTTTGCTCTGATAAGCTTTGCCAGCTATGTGGCCCAGCCAAAGCCTTGACTTGAATCCTTTCAAACATTTTTGCATTTTTTAAAAATGGCTTGTCAATCCACCAATGGCCCCACCAAACCTGATAGAACAGGAGAGGATTTTAAAAAAACAATGGTGAAAAATCCTCCACTCAAGGTGCAAATCTTTTTGCATCATACTCAAAGAGCTGAGGCTGTAATTGCTGTAATTTTAAAATTCTGTTTTCACTTTTCTTTTCTGGAGTACCGAGTGTCACTGAATGACTGTAAAATCAGCCTGCAACATAACCAAACTTAAAAGAGTGAAGATAATCATTTTATGATCCTGTACTTTTTTACATAGGATAAATGTTTATATAAATATATTTATTTTTTAATTTACTTTACTTTTAATTTATATTAGCAATTAATATCAGTATTAACAGAGATGTTCAACCAGTATAAAAACTACTACTCTGCCTGGAACACTGTACTTTTACAATACCTGATCCATAATTCTTTATGATATATTTAAAGACAAAAACATTTTGTTCTAATTTGTTAAATCCCTCACAACTGTGTGAAGTGCTCTTGTAGCTCAACTGGTAGAGCGTTGTGTTTGGACCACAAATGGTGTTGGTTCAGTAACCAAGGGACACACATACTGGTTAAACGTATAGCTTAAATAAAATTAAAGTTCATGCAAAATGTATAAATGTAATATTAAAGTGTAATGTATAGTATCTGTCCAGACTCCACATTTTCTTGCTAAAAATGAAAATCTATATTTAATAGTTGAAATCATCACCCCATACTACGCAATTTAAACTGAGGATTCTGCTCAGGGTGTAGCTTCTTTTCGTAGGAACATTTTGGGGGGTGGGGGGGGCAGCATACACAAAAAGAAGTAGGCTAGTTGTCTCGTCTGGTAACGTGCTTCATTGCACTCTCACCATTGTTTAGTTATATCAAGTGGACTCTGTGGTGCACAGCTTAGCCAATAGCACGTCATCGTGGGTTGGCTTTCTTTGCACGAGGAAACTATCACAACTGTTGGGTGGAGACATACTCCTCAGCCAATAATATGCCTTAAAGGGTGGGGCTGTAAACGATTCTTAACCAATTGGCGCGTTGTAAAGACGGAAAATACACGCAAACTATTTGACACGCCTCTCGCCCAATCATTCGCAAGAATGGGCGTGGTGGCCACATTTTTCATCCACCTAAATTATTTGTGGGCATGTGTAATATTCACGGTCCCGCCTACTGGCCGGTCTGCAGCTTCGCACAAATACAGTTGTGTGTCATAAAAATGCACTCAGATGCGTCAAGTAAGTACAATAGTAAATTTTCAATGCTGTTTGTAAACTGCAGACCAATGTTAACAATTGCAAACTTGCTGCACCCTGACAGGTCGACGTGACATTTTGTAAGGTGTATGATTAGCTTTATTGACGCATTTTGCGAGTAAAGTAGCCGCTACCCGAGACAGCATACAAATCACCAGATTGACTCTGAGCTTGCTAGCTGTTCTCTTTGTGTTTTTACTCCGCTGTCTTGGGTGCTTGCAAGCGACAACGACCTTGCAAGGAACATCGCAAGCGTCGCATTTTAGCATTCTTTGCTTGAGTATGTAGGCACTTCGTGAAAGCAATCAGAGAAAGGTATCTGATCCTATTTACACAATACATTTGTACACTAATTACCTTTAACACCCAAATTATCTTAGGAGAACCATCTTCTCAGAACTCGAATGAGTAATGCAAACCCACCGAAGAGCATGTAAAACGTAGTTATTTTAAAGCGGAACGGGTCAGTTGATCGAGGAAAACTGCGGAAAAATTACACGGGGTGAAAATTGTGACGCAGTTGTGTAATAAATTTAGTGCTTGCAAACACGTCGTATGTAATTTGACGCATTACTGTACGTCCGACAGATCAGCTGCATCTCGTTGTGAAGAATATATTTGATCAGAAGGAAAAATCTTTTATTGCACGATTTTATTGCATTCATCAGTTGGGGTGAGCGTCAGGAGAGTTCCGATTGAAATTATGATTTCGGGAACTCTGGGAAATGTGGTTTATTCAGTCGAACCCTTGCATTGGTAAATGCAGGCGGTGCTTGTCATGTAGACTACATCCCCCATAAGTCCGTAGACTCTCCAGATACTTTGTAAAGTCGTTGCAAGTTGTGTATATACAGTATTATCTATGTGGCAAATCCGGTCTGAAAATCTTATTTTTTTAATAGAAGGCAACATTAAGCTGCGAATGGTTGATACGTGTGGGTATACATTCAAGTAACATGTTTTCCTAAATATTTGTTGTGCTTTACAACTACTGTTATTTCTAATAACTGCGTCACAGGTTCACAAATAGTCTCATTTTATGTCGAGTTCTGTGTATGTCGTAATGCACTGGAATATATTCCGGACACTCTTTGTATCTTATGTATTTGATCACATTAAAATGTGTTACTTCAAAGGCTCTGCTCACACATAGCTTATATACTAAGGCCTCCACCACGATACTTGTTTTTTTTAAAAACCCGGATAACGATAGTGGATTGTGGAAGTTTAATGTTTGCAAAAGAAATAGTATGCATACGTTTCTCAGGGCTAAATGTATGGTGATTGTCTGCATTTGACTAATAAATGCATTGTGAAGGCTGCTATTAAACCTAAGTTTCATACACGACATGCATGTTTAACTTAAATCCTAACGATATGAACATACCTGGTCGTTTAACAATTATGGTGGGCAATGTTGGTGACTAGTTTTTCTCGTAACGAGGACAAACAACAGCTAAATGCCTCCTACAGGCGTGCGTATGCATTATTATAGTGTATTATAAACGCTTTAGGGTCTCGGATGTCCTTTAATATTCCTGTCACTCCATAGGCTACTCCAAAGTGGAGCAGATGCCTTTTCCCTTATTTAGAACTTCACGTACAGAGGAAATATATCAGTGTGCACAAAACATGCATATACACAACATGCAGAAGTCCGTATACAGACCACATCATACAGCTTACACATTACTGCCAGGAATAAGATGTTTATTTTTATATCTTCCTTACAGATTTCCAGCTGAACTCCCATTTGTCCACACTGGCCAGTATCCACAAGATCTACCACACCCTGCACAGGCTGGTAAATATGGACTGCACATGCTTGCATTAAAATGGTCATTACCTTCAGTGCTTAATTTAATGCCTTTAAATGCAACATTAAAACCAGATGCATTTATACATGAAGGGCTTGTGTCTCCACATTTCTGTGTATAGCAAATCACAGTGAGCAAAACATAAATAATTTATTATTTTATATCAACGCTGTTGATGTAGATAGGTCAACAAAGGAGTCATTTTTATTGATAATGCCTCACAAAATAGAGGTTTTCCAGTCCATACAAAGATTTTGCAATATTGTTTTATTATTCTCTGAAGTAAAATCACTTAAAGTCAGGAAATGAGGAATCAGGAAAGTTTGTGTGTTTGGCCTCCAAATGGTATTAAAACAATTGACAATTGGAGAGAAACAATTGTCAGCTCTGGAAAATCACTCCAAAGTCAGGTTTGACTTGCCTTTTACAGTAAAACATGCAGATTCTGTTTATCTGTTTAGCAAACATTAAGTCAGCTGACTTTTAACATGTAATTAGCTAGTGCCTTAAATCTCCTATTTCCTTGTTAAAGGCAAGTTGTTGTTCATCATATATTGTGAATAGAAGCTGTTAGTACTATACTCTGTCTATACTGTCATTGGACGATAACTTTGTGAAAAGGTGGAGTTGGCTAAATGAGAAATTCAGACAATGTTATGACTTACTGCATGTTTTTACTTAAATAACTACCCTCATAACCCGATTCTGAACAGAATAGGTGCTCCATATTAGCTTATTTCCAAAATTCTCCTTCATGATGGCTTTGAGAAAGCTGCACTGACAGCATCTGTAAAGGTTACAGGCTTTGAAAAATAAGACCACTGCAGCATGTTGTTTGAGTGACAGTGGGTGGTTAAAGCAGTGTCTTTTCTATGTAGAACCTGACAGAAGACGTTGGACCAGAGACTCACGGTACAGGTAACCACACATTTAACTGGCATGTCTGTTACCTTTTCATTGCCCTTATCTACTAACACTATGCAGTTGCTTTACAGCAATAATTTGTTTAATTACACTGTGTCCCAATCAGCTGTCACCACAACAAGACATAAAATCAAATGCTTGGGTTCTGTTTTTATGTGACATAGGTAGATTTCCTTCTGTTTTTCTTTAAAATTCCGCAAATTTTCCTTTTGTTCACACTAGATGTTAAGATCTGTACATCGATCTTAAATGATCTGATTATAATAGTGGTTGGTGTCAAATCTTTTACAGTAAAATTTTTTGTGCGTGTTTCTGATTTTGTAAAAACACATCACTCACTATTTCAGTGTATGACATTTAAAATTTTACTTTAGCAAAAATTTACTTTTAGCAATCTCCCTATATGTGATGGCAAAATTAAGTATATTGAGAGTAGATGAGTTACACTTTCCTCCTCTCACGGACAGTAGGTGTGTTTGGCTTGCAGAATGGCATGATTTGACACAGTTGGGGCAGGCATTGAAAAAACAGATGCCAAATCTGAAACCTTCTGCCTCCTGTAGTGTTATCAACCTACAACAGTTCATGATCTTTGCGTTAAGGGCATTTAAGTAGATTGTTAATAATTTAACAATAATATGCATTTAATATTACACAAGGATTCAGCCCTGAGCTGCTTTAAAGCTGTGAGCTGAATTGAAGGTGTCAGAATGTTATCTGCGAGTTTGGCTATTTGTAATATAGCTGTGTCGTCATCGGAGCCTGTGAAACCGCTCAGGAGAAGCCTTACTGACAGAACCAGCTGTCGGTTCTCAAATAGAGAACAGTGTGAAATGTTATCTTTTAACATTTAATTGTCTAATGTATTTATAAATGTCTATTTTTACTCTTTTTAACATGATTCTCATGTTTGTCCACTGTAAAAGCTAAACCACTTAAGCAATCTGCCTGTGTTACAGATTTATGTGGGCTTTTCATGAGCTTGCTAGGCTTCTTGCGCAAATGAAATTAGGACATATCCACGTTTCACCAAGGTTTCAAGGGAGGTCACAACTGTAAGACATAAGGCACAACAATTTTTTTCATCTTTGCCTACTCTCTCTTTCTGTCTGTCTCTCTCTCTTTTTAGCCTGCTGCTCTAGAGCCATGCCCCCCAGGAAAAAGAGAAGACCCACTGCTGGAGATGACCTGTCTGCCAAGAAGAGCCGACAAGACAAGTATGTCCCAAATGTTCCAATTACCATGTTCTATTTATCCATCACTGAAGCATTTCAGTCTCATCTCTGTCCATCCCTCCATCTGTTGACCATTTTCTCATTCACTTATTTATCCACACACTCAAAACACATTCCCTTGATCTGACAAACTTTTGATTAATAGTATAATTAAACTGCAAATTGAAATTGAAGCAATCAAGATAGGATGCAACTAGATAAAGACTGCAGCCTGGGGCTTTTTGCTGTCAGAGGCATATGGAGTTAAAATTGTTTCTAAAGCTATACAAAAAACATTTTTGACGAATGAAACTTTGACATTTTACAACACACATTCTTTATGAGATTCTCTCACTTTTTTTACAAATTAAACCTGCACATTTTCTCACAAATGCAGCAGTGTAACTTTCTTCCAAACAACAGATAACGCTGTCAGCTTACATTGCCCATATTATTTGATTCTTTTACATTATAGGCATTTTGCTGAGATTAATCACTTTTGAAGTGTTTGAATGACTGTTCTTATTGAGGTTCGAGGAAAGAGGGATTAAGTTTTAAAAATGTGGAGCCATTTTTTGCTGACAGAACTCTAAATGACTGTGTTCCCATATGTGTTCAAATTGACAAATCTTTCTACACCCTCAAAATCGAGCTTACATATTCAAGTCTGTCACATGCTCCATTGGAGCTTTGACTAGTGTGTAGGTGCCCGTAATGTGTATACTAATGTGTTACCACAAATGTGTTATTTGTGTATATAAATGGCTTAGTCTGCTTAGTCTGGTCTATTTCTTTTTAGTGTTTACAGAAAACAGGAGACATTGCAAATCCAGGAAGCTGAGGCTTTTTCTAGCAAGAGATGTTTAGAGTGGTTCTATGAATATGCAGGTACGTATTTAAATAGTAAATAAAGTAACTGTCATTGAACAGTTGCAGTTGTCAAGAGGTTTTAATAAAATCATAATAAAACGTTAATTTGATTAACTGAAGGCAATTAATAATTTCTCAGATTGGAAGGTTTTAATATGCCATTTTGTTTATCTTAAAAAATATGATAAGTTGCAGTGATCTCGACAAATAAAAGTGTATTTAACTGTGAAATGTGTGTGTGTGTGCACACGCTTGGGCAAATGTCAGGGTGTGATGATGTAGTTGGACCAGAGGGGATGGAAAAATTCTGTGAAGACATTGGAGTGGAGCCAGAAAATGTAAGACACTGCCCTGATTTCCATTTGCATTTTAATCTGATTGTCATTTACATCAGTGGTCATTTTGTTTGTATGCAGGTGGTGATGCTGGTATTGGCCTGGAAGCTTGATGCACAGAGTATGGGTTACTTCACGTTACAGGAGTGGCTCAAGGGAATGGGCTCATTGCAGTATGTTTGCTTAAACATGAACATCCATACATACACATCTCTTCCTCTGTGAACCACACGTATTGCTGAACACTGTTGTGGAAGTGACTTTGAAACTGTAGCTTGCCAAGTTTTATTTGTATTATTATGAATTATAATTTTAAAGGTAAAATATTGTCTTGAAAACTACCGGTCAAACTACCTTAATCCGACTCTGTTTTAAAATGTAGTTAGCACCAATACACACTAATAAAAAGCAACTACAATGAACCCACATAAGGAGATAATGTTTTTTAAAAATAAAATTGTCAGAATGTGTCAGAAGTCATTATCTGGCACAAAAGATTGTCACTTTGTCACATTTCAATGTAATGCTGTTTTGAAACTGAATTACCATCACGCCATGAACAATAAATGTAGTTAAATATGTTACTGTGTAGCTCAACTGGTAGAGCGTTGCGTTAGCAGCGCAAAGGTTGTGGGTTTGGGAACACTAATAAGGGAACACTAATAAGACCAGGGAACACTAATAAGTGCTAATAAAAAAAATTTATACCTTGAATTCACTGTAAGTCGCTTTGGATAAAAACGTCTGCCAAATGAATAAATGTAAATGTAAGTTAGGACAATAGTGTTGCTATAGACATTTGGCCTCCTGTCCCAAACTTTACTTTCCTTCCTTTTAATGCAGGTGTGACTCTACTGAAAAACTCAGGAACTCTTTAGACTACCTGAGGTCTGTCCTCAATGACGCCACCAGTTTCAAGCTCATTTACCGATATGCCTTCGACTTTGCCAGGGTGAGTGTGTTACCAAAGTCTCTTTAAGGAAGTCTCCCCACTCAGCAGCCATCTTTGCAATGCCTCCAGGCAGCTATGAGGGAAGACTGATATCTCTAAAATCACTGACTAGGGTCACAATAAAACACTGTATTTCAGATCAGTTATTAAACGCTACAGTTTCCCCCATTTACAGCAACAGAACTATGATATCTTTTTAATTCCATAGTCTTAGGTGTTGCACATGCATTAAACAGATGATTAATTGAACCAATCATCTTCCGCGACAGTACAAACAGCACTGTGTTAGGTTTAATAATTTGTCTGTGGGTAAGCATCTGTGTCCTTCCTGTTTTGTTTTTTTCCCTGTGTGCCTTATTACAGTCCTAAATGGGCAGCAGACAGGCTTGAGATGTACTGAGAAATGCTGCTATTTTTGGTTGTTTCACCTGTTGTCCAGATAGTTGATTTCTTATTTTTCGCTTTCTTAGTATGAATTTGAATAATAGAATAGAGCTTTGCTGAGTGAGTCAATTAATAGGCCCAAATAAGTGAAGGAAACAAATAAATAGCTTGTGGCTTAAATGGATTATGTTACATTCATGGATAAAACTGAATTGTTAATGTGTGGGCTCATCCTGTATTGACCATTAAACACAATCTCCTTTACAGTAATACCACACTTCATGCTAGTTAGACAAATGAGACAAATAAAAATTGTTTTAAAACAAAATCTGTTAGATTTAAATTTTAATGTCTGGGTTGATTTTAGAAAAAGTTAAATAATCAAGAAATTCCAAATTTGACTGGAAATTGACTTGACTGTAATGGCCATATGTAATCTCTTGATGTCTTAGTTCACTTACAGATTTGTCACCCTTACAGGAGAAGGATCAGAGGAGTTTAGACTTGAATACTGCCAAATGCATGCTGGGACTTCTGCTTGGGAAGACCTGGCCACTGTTTCCAGTGTTTAACCAGTTTCTAGAAGTAAATATTGTATTTAATCAAAAAGTATGAATTTTCTGATTTTTACAATACCAGGCAAAAGTTTAGGCACACATACACAACATTTTTTGTTATTATTACTGTAAGTCAAGTTGTAAAATTATAGTAAAATCATTTAACTTGTAAAAAGAAAATACAATTAAATATATATAACTTAATCAAAATAGCCCCCCTTAAGCTATATTATAACTCTTCAACCTCTTCAGTTGTCTTTATTTACTCGTGTGCCCCATTCTTTCACTGGTAGTGTCTGGTAGTATTTACACATTGAAATTTTGCTTAATCTTAAATGTTAGTAAGACTCATAGTGTTTATTACTTTATTTTTCCACAGCAATCTAAATATAAAGTTATAAATAAAGACCAATGGTGCAACGTTCTAGAATTCAGTAGGACTATCAACCTTGACCTCAGTAACTATGATGAGGATGGGGCTTGTGAGTACATTTAGTTAATGTTTCTGTATACCTATAAATATGTTTCCTATTGATTTTTTTGTGCATTGTAGCTGTGGGTCCATCAGTATGACTGTTTCAGTCATTCTATTGTGTGTCTCTATACAGGGCCAGTGCTGTTGGATGAGTTTGTGGAATGGTATAAAGACAGAGACATGCCATAGCAATGACTTCTCCACACCTACAACCATCACCAACTAGAAATCAAGCCAACAATCACCATGACAACGATGAAAAAAACTGCTTTAAAACAAACATCTAGAAAACAAAGTACAAATGAAAACTGTTCTAGACACACTGTTGTTGGCCCCTGGCAGTGAGGGCCAAGTGTATGAGTGTTTGCATAGAATGTAATTATAAATGCACATGTTTGTATGTTGCCCTTTTAGCCAGGGCCATATGAGGGTCACTGGTGGTTGTTGTGTGTTGGATAAGCAACAACTCACCAAGTCCACCTAATGCCCCTGTAGCCCACAATGCATTGTGGGTAAGCACATGGCCAGCCTTTGGGCCACCTTCCTACCCCACTGTGATGTTTCATATTGCTGTGAATGTTTCAATAGGCCTGTGTGTGGAGGATGAATTATGATTGTCCACAAGGCAGGACTGATTAAACTCCCATATTGTCTGAGGTCTTTAGAACAGAAAGAGAAAGAACATCTGATTGGCTGCTTACTGAGGTAAACTTTGAATTTGACAGTGTGACTCTGCTACGTGGTCCAAACACTGTTTACTGTGGTTTGTTACTGTTGGAGGACAACAGTCAGACCATGTTACCATAATTACATAGTGACCTTTGCTGTCATTTTTGTTTTTACATGGTCTTGCCGCATTCTGATGGCACTTAATAAATGCACCACAGGAAGTGTGTAATTGGCATTCTGCTACCGTGCAACCATGTACTTCCTGTGGTGTTGTATCAGTATCCCATCACCGATTACATTGTTAATATTGATTATGAGATTAAAGTGAAGCGCTTTACTGGTGATATCATGCATAATGGCAGCAATACGATTTCTTCTGCCAGATTATCTACATGTATTACCAGGTTGCTAAAATATGCCCTAGAGAATCACAGTACATAGTACTAGACAGATTCCTCCTCAGTGTATGGCTTCCAAAAACCAAGAAAATCCACCATTTTGTAGGGAGAAAACTTGTGTAAACTTGATCCACGTTTACCCGTGTTCTAGACCATTCACTCATTTCTGCTTCTTACCCTCAGTCCTTGATCTGACATGGCTTGAGAAATTCCTTTAAGATATCAGATCATGTTACTTGTGCTCAGGTGTAAGGTTTAGTTATATAATGAATATACACGTCTTCCCTTTCAAAATCTAGTGTAAATAAAGCGTAGCTCCCAGTATTATTTTCCTGGCACATTGGCCACACACCTCTGCAGATATGGCCATCTTGCCAAAGAGTAGATTCTAAAAGGGACAGCCATTCAAACCTTGCCAGGGTAACGTCATTTTATGTCAAAGTTAAAATTGGTTGAGATCAAAGTGACATGAAAAACGAAAAAAGCATTTAAAATGCACTTTTGATTTCTGTGATAAATTGCCACAATAAATAAATAATAATAGGTTTCCTGCCCTAAATGCTGAGACTCCTTTGGCCACACCCTCTTCCACAAATATTGTGGATCTTAACCCATAGTGACCAATGCCTAGCTAAGTATTTAACGTTCTAGTTATGTTTGTAAAACTGTTAACTTTGTCTATGGCTGTGGCGTGAAGCTAACTTGTCATCTGAACAAGAAGAAACATGCATGCATTTTGCAATTAGATCCGTCTTTGTGAATGAATGAGAGCTTCCTTTTGTACATTAATTTCTTTCAATTTGTTTGTTCATTTTTGTACAGAAATTTGTAGAAGTGGACTTTTTGTGCTTAATTTGGATACTGCGGTCATGCAGTGCTAACGCTTTATGAAAACACGATTGTGTGATGGTATTTAGAGCTTAAACACACTTGTAACCTCATCTGTTGAGATGTTCCACTCTGCATTGCCTCCTCCATCATCTCCACCAAGTGCTAAACTACCACTTATCTCCAGCATTTGTATCTCTGCCAATCCATAATAACTTCCAAAATGTTTGTTTAGGATTTCCCCTGGTTACATGTTTTGTTTCAAGAATGTGTTTCTGATGGTTAGAAGTTGCTTACCATAAAAATGTATAAGTGCAAAATGCATCCATACAGCGTCTGAGAAATTAACAGTCTATGTATGCTGTGCATGCTGGCTGCAATCCATCTGGAGAGTGTCTTTGGATATATACCACAGTCCCATTCATCTGCACCTGTTCGTGCCTGAGGGAGATTTAAAGAAACAGGATTTGAACTTATCGTTGAGGCTGTATGTGGTTATGACTGTTGCTTTTGTTGGGGGAATGTGTAATGCAGAGGGTTGAGCATTCTCATCTCTGACTGTATATATGTATGGATGTGTGTATATGTGTTTGTTTTCACTGTAACCTCTCAACATTCAATATATATAAAGGGGTTTATTAACGAAATGTGTAGTCATTTTGGTCTGTTCCGACTTTTTAATTTGTGAAGAAGAAAAACAGTTTCACTTTTTAAATCTAAAAATTGTTTTAATTTAAATGCAAAATGTTTGAGTTTAGTGGTCAACAAAAACATTGGGGTATTAAGTAATATTGTAATATTAAGATCAAGATGTAAGTTCATGTTCCTGTCAAGCGTAAGATCAGTACCATGTTTTACTACTTTTTTGCTATGGCGTATCCTGGCTGCAAAAATGAACAAAAAGTGTTTATGATGATCAGTCCTACATAACAACATTATTCACATTCAAACTTCGTTTTGAATAATTAAAACAGTAAACACACATAATTTGTATTTAAACTCCTAATTGTTTTTGCAAACTTTATTGAAGAAAATAAACTCAAACCCAACACTCCATATTGATACAAATCTACAACAGCTGTATTTAAAAATGATAAAGAAAAAACGTAAAGCTGGAACTTTAGCTACCTCTGTGCATCTGGAAGTCACAATATTCAGCATTGACTAATTGTTGTAAACTCCTCTGTAATCCAGTAGTGAGCTGCTGTTCTGCTGTTGCCCTCTTGTGTGCTAGAAGACAGAGGTTTTGCCACCCATCACCTTTCTCCTTGTCTTGCTTATCATCTGGCATCCGCTTGTTCTAGGGTAGGTGGGGGTGTTTGCGGTGGATCATTTAGTGTGGTTGGTACATCAAAAACCACATGCCCAACCAACTATCTGTTGTCAGAGAGCTTTTGCAGCTTTGTATCATCACCAGGAACTTCTTTACCAGATAGTTTGTCCACAACTATGTGTGAATTAAAGTTGTTTGTAAGAGGGTGTTTCTGTATTGTCTTGCCTCCATGTGTCATTATCATTTATCAGGTGTCCTAAAGCAGAGCTGAAATGATCTTGAATACTCTTGATTCTTCATTAAAAGAAATGCTCTCTCCATTATCATTCCACAACTCTGTTCAAATCATCAACATTCTGTTCTGTTGACAATTCTATAAATGGCTCTTCAGAAAATTCTTTTTTTCCCCTTTGTGGTTGTTTCATTTCAAAAAAATTTTTGTCTTAAGTTAATAAACTAATAAGAACTGCTCCTCTTTGTTTGGATAATGTTATCTTCATCTGGAATTAGTTTAAATTCCATGACTTTGTTTAAGCTAGGTGTCAGTGTCTTTTATTAATAAAACATTGTTTGTTACTAAAACATTCACTGTGCCCTCTGGGCTGAGCTGCTGTTGCTTGCCCTTTGTGATTATCCATCTCAAGGACTGGCTGCCTCCTTTCAGACGATGTTTTGATCTGTTTCGAGCTTTTCTCATACACAGTCTCAACCTTTGTGTTGCTCTCAGAGGAGCCATCTAAATGAACATTCTCTACAGTGACACAGTAAGGGACGTACTGCTCTGATTCCCCACTTCTGACTCAAGAACAGACTGGCTCTATGTTGTTTTTGTACCAAAGTATTATTTCTTTGGAGTTTTGTATTCTCTTGTCCAGCATGTTTATCTGAAAGAGTTGGTGCTTCCCGATGTGGTCTGGATGTGGCTCTTTGGTTAAACTTGCAGGTCTAAAACTATTATGTGCTGTGGAGACCCGAAACACACATATAAAACCTAGATCCTGTTCTAAAACAAAGATGGACAGAAGTCACAGATGAAAAAATGTGCAGATTCATTGGTCATACACTATACATGGGCCTTCTACAGCTTTCAAAGCTCACTAGCAGTGTGGGAAATACACCCCATTCATGTGTGAGGCATGCCAAGTGCCCTTTTGTGTTATTCTATACAAGAACTGTCACAAGTCTTATCATAGCCAATGAATTAATCGATTTCAAAGTGTTTATTCCTTTTCACTTTCTGATAAAATACAGATAGTGTAATTAATATTTTTAAGCTGTTCAATCAACATTGCTCTCAAACGCTGCAAAAAAAAACGTTGTTAATAAGACACAATTTTGTATTAAAACAAAATAATAGGTTTTAATTTTCATAGGTTTTTTAATTTTTAGGTTTTTAATAGGTTTTTAATTTTCAAGACATACACAAAAATATTGTAAAATATCTATATACTTTCAAGAAGGCTTCACAAACAGAAAATCGGGCTGTGGGCAATGGATGTTACATACTTGTTTCAGATTGCCTTGACCCTATAACACACAAGCACCTGGTTGTGTCATAATTTGTGGCCACAGCAATGCCTAACATAGCACTGCAGAGGTGTAGAATTCCATGTGAATCTCCAGTTGTTGTCATTTAAGAAAGCTTGCAGCCAATAAATTTTAAAGCACAAATTGTTGGTTAAGGTAATGTTGATCACTAGCTAAGATCTATTTAAACAATCTACTTTATAAAGAAACTTTGGTATATTTGACACAGAAGAGAAGTTTTCTAGTCTATTTTAGGAACCATGTTAACTGCTAAGCGTTGGACTACTAATGGACAGGCGTTTTAATAGGGAACAGAGAAGCTGTTTCTGAAATCGCAATGTTAACCTGATTCAAGCAGATACCATCACAATTTACATATTAACATAACAGAACATAATCTAATATCAACTGACAATCACATTGTGGTACAGCATTTCAGTTAATAATATGAAACATAGCCATTCCTTTAGAATTGACCTTTTGAAAAAAGGTCAAAATTTTCCACCAATTTGATTTATATTCATATCAACCATTTTATGTAAACCAGTCTTAAAGAAAAAAAATAGACTAATTGGTAAGACTAGTCTAAGCAGTTAATCATTTTTTAATTCATATCATGGATTGTGTTTGTTTATGCTGGTACACACTGTGAGTACATATACATAATTAACAACAGGAATAGCACAAATTATGATTTTCTTTATTTTCCTGTTAAATTAGAATATGCGTCTTTCTATTGCTTTTAAAGCAAGTATGAATGTTGTTTAATGGGTAAAGTATGACATAATAGTAGATATAAGCAGTTGAATGCTCCTGGTAGATATTTTAGATGGTGTCTTTCAGCAGACAGCAACTGAAGGTCAGGTGCCCAGGACTTGCATTCCTGCTCTCCGCTTGGCAGGGTCTTAGTGCCTGACCTGTTTTTCTTCAAATCCAGAGACAGCCTCTCCAAGGTGAAAAAGTTCTTTCAGTTTTACATGACCAGAACTGAGAGGTCCAGATCCAAAAAGGAGCAGTTGGGAATGGGACCTCACTGACATATACATGGAACAGCACAGACTTGGGAGGTGGGGATGTATGTCTCCCAGTGGTGGAATAGTCAACTTTTCTTCAATCTCTCACTTGTGTATGTTAATATCGTACCCTGGATTGCTCCATCCCATGCATTTTAATATCAAAAAGCAAAAATAAAAAATGCATTTGTTATTGTAATGTTAAAAAATTAAATAAGAAACAAATTACATTTCAGAATAATCATCGGTCATCATCACAATTAACCACAAAGCACATATTTCAAACAAAACCTGGATTTTTATTTAATAACAAAATCTGCAATATGAAAGATAGTTTGTTCAATTCAACAAAGGTTGTGACAGTCCCTTTAGACAATACACAGTTTGGTTTAAATTATAAAAACAGATTATTACACATTAAATTACACATTCCACCAAAACAGACACCCATTTGCACGGTTGCAATAAAACTACATCTGCAGTCTCTCTCTTAAGCCCAGATTATCTTTAGTAAACGTAGTAAAGTAAATAGTAAAGTTTGCACATCAGAATACCTTTAGCTGAGAAATAACAAAAAAACAAAAACCACACATGTACCCAGATAAACAAGGCCAAGAAGAAAAAGTTATATTGCACAAAATATCACACTCTGATAAGTCATATATATAGAAGTTTCCTGTTTATATGTTATCAAAAGATAATGAATTGGTACACACCTCTTATTTATTCAATTATTCAAACAAAAAATAATTTCTTATTAATCCACGAGAAGGTAAAAGTAACTGGGTATAATACAGATCATTGCGAGAAGTGATGCATCTCTACTGTTTAATTACTAAAATCAAACAAAGTGTAAACATGCATATAAAATAAAATGCCAACCTTTAAAAAACTTCTCTGAGCTGTAAAATACTGATCCTTTAATTTCCCCACCATGAGTCTAAAGCCACAGTTCCTGGACCTTCCATTTGGATTAAAGAATTTGAAAGGTTTTTGCACTCTTTGACCAGAACACATCTCATTGCTAATAATATACAGACATACAACAGTACTAGATCAAGATCCGGGTCAATCCTGTTTGATAGATCAAAAAATAAAGCTGCTTCAATCTGCCCTCAAATAATATTCTGCATATACAAAAAATTAAACAGGAGTTGTCTGTATATTCTAATATTGTGCAGCAATATGGCAAACCTGTACATAAGTTAAGCAACACTGGTTATTTATGAGTCCATTTAAAAGTGATTAATGAGAGGAGGGAAAAGTTGCTTATTAAAAACAATGGACTGAATTATTCCATTATGATAACATATATAAAAGCACATGCAGTAATTATTAAAAGTTGGCAGGTTAATGGCTATTGAACACTTCAGATGAGCCAATGATAATAAAAAGGGAATTCTTGGCAAAAAAAAAACTGCACTGTCTGTGTTTATGGTTGCAAGGGAGTCATTATTATCATATAAATAAACACTATGTGTGTGTTTGTCTGAGACTTCCAATAAAGTAAATCTGTGTAAGAAACTGATATTGTGGGAGCGAGTGTGGACAGACTGTTTTGTGTATCATTTGTATACATTGATATAATAATTATTATACTGTTTTTTTCTCAGGGAACGGTGGTGAAAGTGTTGTTAATACCACAGATGCATCATCATCTCTGTTTCTTTGGCAGTTCACTTGTAATTCCACATATGACGACATTGTTAAGGAGCGTATGTATGTTTTCAGATGTATTTTTCTGTGGCATTAGTGTGCTGCTCCACAGGGGTTGTCGGAGGTTTGGCAGCCCATGTTAGAGTATTTGACCTGCACTCTGAACAGGGTTCCATCTGCGCACATGCACAGTTTATATCTCTCCTGCCCTTCGTTAAAGTACAGATCTCCCCCTAGAGAGGAGTTTGGTATATGTGAAGGACTGAACATCACAGAGCCATTTAAAATGATGCTGTTTTCCTGCACACAAAACAAACAAAATATTTAAAAGTGAAGAAATGCTTTGCATTGATTCAATGACATTCAAGTGTTGTTTTATTAACCCAAAATACTCACCGCTTTCAGCTCAATGCCGCCACCCATGTTAAACTCGATAGTTTTGCCCATGATGTAAACTCCCTCATTCCCACGAATTATGGCTTTACCATCTCCTTTGATAGTTAGGTCAGAGGATGCATTACTGGTGATCTGCAAAACAATACCAGTAAGTCCAACTGTCTATACAAACAGGCCACCTATGTAACCAATTATGCTACTTAATGCAGGTCTGTATGCAATACTTGATTGTGACTGGTCAGTTGTGACTTTTAAAAATGATCACTGAACTATATTATTTGACTGCTTCATTGCTGTTTACTGCAACAAACCTGTGCTACTTTCCTGTCTCTTTTCATTTCAATGCAAAACAGAACAGCTTCATTACTGACATTTTTCAAAACATTATGGCATCCAACAGTAAAAATGACCTGCAAGGACATTATTAATAGGACAGTATTAATTGTAATACTTAGAGTGGATAGAATGTATCAGATTAAACAAAAACTGAAAACAATCCCTAAGAAATAAGAAACTGGATGAGAGCGAAATCAACAAAATGGAGGAAGAAAACTTTGGTCCTAGATGAATAATACACTTACTCTCTCAGTAGAGGCTTTCTTCACATTGAGAACTTTGACCTCTTTGGGCAGGTGGAACTCGTGGTTGTCAAAATCTGTGCTAAAGAAAGTGGTCTGAGTGCGGGGGTCAGTGAATGAGACACCCAGGTCACTGACAATAGATGTTTTCTCTTCCTCAACACTTAACTTAGTGTTGCCCTGCTGGAACACCACCTGTAACTCACACACAAAAACGCTAAATCAATACATTCTCTTCGTCAGGAATGAACTGCACATTCTATGTACTAAAAGTTAGAAAATATGGTAACTGACTGGGTTATTGTTGCCTGTGATAATAAGGTCCTGGTCTTTCCTGCCGCCCACTGTGCTCTTGTGCAGTGGGTGGACCACACCCATGTCAGCCTTCTGTTTAAAGCGTAGCAGTCCACTCTCGTGAAACTCCATACTTTTACACCCGTCAGGACCTATTCGTATCACTGTCCATATTACCAGTGTTATCTTTAAAAAAAGACAACGTTCATATTTATATTGTGCAATGTTTACAACTACATTAATTAACAATTTACTGTATTTATACATTTTGAACTTTTTGAAAATATAGAATTAAATTTACACAATTAATGTATTTTATTACAATTTAATAAACATTGTAGAAAGAGGGTAGCAAAGCAAATTCTGTATGGTATTCTTGTATAACATACAAAAATAGATAAAAACATATCTATTTTTATTTAGAGGGAGATTTGATCTGGTCCACATACAGAGATGGAACTTGAAATGTGCAAATTATTCATTAAAAGATTCTATGCTAGTTTTTCATGCAGTAGTAATAGTAATCAAATTATATATGTATCACATACAAAACAAACCACCAATGAACTCACAATTAGATTAATGAGTGCAAGCAGAAAGAGCAGAATAATTATGGCGATGGCTATAATTCCCTTACGACCCCTCAGTCCAGTCTTATGGAGCCTCTCCTCTTCAATAGGAACATATCCTGCCTTAAAATTACTGTTGTGCTCTTTATTTGCTGTCCTGCGTTCAATAGCCTTCTCTCTCATTGACTTCTTTATTGGTGCATTTGAGATTTCCTGTCAAAACAATGAAAGATAAGTAATGACTATATCAGTCCATAACTCCTGTAATAATAGTGGTCTATTATCAGACAGACCCATAATGAAACTTTTAAAACATGACAATGCTCTCATGTTTTTTCCAAATATTATAATGATATAATGACATGACATATACATACATGTATATAATGTCTGATTGTGATACTACATATATTACAGGACTGAGTCATTGTGGCCCCAAATAAAGTTACTTTCTCAAAACTAACTTTAATCTCAACTGGACCCTTGTGTGGATGTGCGGGTTCAAGTTCACACATGTGTTGTAACAGAATAACCATAGGTAGCAAATGCATTTTGCAATAAATGCAATTACATAATAGTAAATTTAGGAGATTTCTATGTGGCACATACTTGTGTTGTATTTTACCATAGCACATTCCTATTTCAAGCGTATCTTGTTTTAAATACATTACAATATACACACATTTATACAGTGTTTGCTAAATAAGAAACTCAGTTGTACCGTGTTAGGAATGCAGTGTATGACTCCTTGTCTGCGTGTATGCCTAAAAATAAATGACACGCCTGTGTAATAAATAAGAGCATACGTACTAACGCAGAAAATAGTTTTATTTTAAATACCCACCATTGACTTTTCTAACATTAGCGAACAAAGTAGTAAATCAAAACTCTGTTACACTGTGTATTTTCTGGTCCAAAAACGCACTGACCATAAATCGCACGGATGGTTTTCATGTATTCAAATTCGCAACCATGCCACAGACATCCTCACAAAGTTGCAGTATTGTTACATGTAATCCCCTTTAACGTCAAACAAGGTTTTCAAGAAATGCAGCAAAGAAAACATTTACAATTTAGGTTCAAAACAGACCTGTTCCGACGCCATGTTGACCCTCCCTCTAACAGATCACTGCCTTTGACAGTCTCACAGCCTGAGGAAGAAACCACTGCGAAAAAACCGTTATCCACATAATAGTCACAAACCTCTAAACTTCATGTAAAATATTCAGTATAAACACATATATATTCTGAAAAATTATATGCTCTGAATCATCTAGGCTACGTTTTAAGATGAAGGTGAATTACTTAGACGGGGCACAAATTTAAATGTC
Source organism: Yasuhikotakia modesta (assembly GCA_036877545.1). Classification (NCBI taxonomy): domain Eukaryota; kingdom Metazoa; phylum Chordata; class Actinopteri; order Cypriniformes; family Botiidae; genus Yasuhikotakia; species Yasuhikotakia modesta. The sequence continues at coordinate 29,617 of JBAJNP010003387.1, forward strand.
AGATGGTTTGGTCCTTGGCTATAAGTAGTCGGCTGTGAAACAGAATCGCCATGTAAGGAAAGTACAAATGAGTGGTGGTAGGCTACTGGTTATTTTATTATAACTGTTCCAAATGTTGTCTTTTATTTCTATTAAATTTAGGAGTTTAATATTTCTTTTTCAAATTTCTTTCTGTATTGCTTTTCACATTTTATGTGGTTGCAAAGCAACATTCTGGAACAAACAGTAAAAGAAAAACAGTATAGAAATAAGGAACAAAAATAACAGAAGATAGGCAAACTATAAAGCACAGAGTGCATTGTTTTACACACATATATAATTATATACATTTACACCATGAATTAAAATAATATTGTAATTATTGACTTTTATCACAAATTTAACAATAACAACAAAGTGTGATATTGTCACGTGACAGGGAGTTGATGGAAAATCAATTACCGCATAACGTTAATTTGTATACACCTGTACTTAGTGAGTGTAAATAAAGATCTTCCTGCACTTGACATCAGACACCCACTAGTCGTTTGACAGTGTGAGATTTCATCACTGAGAACTGAGCTTCACCTTCAAACAAAGACACTGTAGTAACATAAGAGCCAAAACTGGTTCAGTTTGTCCACTCCGCACAGTGCGTAAACAACTGTTTCCTTCAGACACGAAGTGTAGAAAAGCTGACACCGTTGCTACAACTAAAACGCGTCCATAGTTTCAGTGAAGTCAAAGAAGGTGTTGCGTGTTTGCTGGGATTTTACAACCAGTATAAATGTAAAGCGCGCACACGCGCTGCTGGATTAAGAAACCCGGTGGCTGCAGAGGATTACAAGCAGTAGAAACGGTAGCTATGGCTGACACTTTACGAAGACTGGTGAACTCATCTCCCTACAGTGTTTTGCAGGACAAGCTGGAAGCCTGGTACAAAGACTACCATGTAAGTCATCAATAATTAAAATAGCCTTTAATCTGTGATCAGTCATAATTTACTGACAGTCTACCACAATACCCTATAGTTAATTTTATGTTTAATGTATTACACCCGTACAAATATAAGTGAAATATAAGTGATTTCATGTTCTGATATTGGAAACTGTCTAAGAATTGCTTACACTGTGTGAAATTATTTAGGTTTGTGACTGGAGTCTTGTAAACAAAAAATGCAACAACAATTGATTTATATTTAAGAGCACAGTTGAATGATGGCCTTCAGTCGTAAACTTAAACTGTGCTTCTACAAATTGTCAGCATTGCTTCTACGGAATGTTTGCCTTATAGCATTGATTTAGCCGCAAAGTTTGGTTGCTATGGACGCTCGTAGTTGAAACACTGACTCGGCGCAGGCATCCCTGGGCAGATCTGATGGGTTGAAACAGCCTTGCGCGCCCCCGTGAGGCTTGTTTTTTGAAAGGAGTAGACTAGTAAAATTCTTTACTGCTCTACTGGTAGTTTATTGCCCTCAAATTATTTTGAGTTTGAACAAAGAGGCTTGTTTTTTAAGGAGTAGTTTTGTAAACTTATTTAACACTTTCCTTCTTGATATTATGATCTTGTTGGAATCAGTTAGAACAACAACACTTGTTAATAAACTAAGTTGTTATAGTTTAGGCAAAGTATTTAATTCAATGACAGTCAAAAAAATAAATACTGGTTTACACTGGATATGGGATATCAGCGCATTGCACAAGTGCTGGATGTTAAATGTGGATGTTAAATTTTGCTGCATTTTAACTTACTGTATTATTTTACAACAGCCTTTGGTCATGTTTTCTAACAGGTGATTTCTTGTGACCAGAACTTGAATAGGTGCTGTGAGCTAGTGGAGCTCACCTCTAAAATTCAGGGTCAATTGTTTACCATACTCAACCTTACAGCACAAGAGGGTAACAAAATTATGCTTCTTTCCTACTTTTTTGTATATATTCAATGTGTTCTCACCCTTAGCATGTCCTTGGCCTCGTCTTAGGTGTGTCTTCAACATGACATTCTAGGTCCCTTTATGTATTACATAACAGTTACAAGTTACAATGTAAAATGCAAGTACATTTCATGCATCTGTTGCCCTTGGTCCCCACTAAGGAGCTCTATTGCATAGCCTATAGTACATACTAGGCAAAATAGTACATACTGAAAAGTTGTCCCATCAATATATATTCAGACTGAAATGCAAGTAACAGTCTGGGGTATCTACATATGCCGTATAACTGTATACACACACACAAACACACATATATATATATATATATATATGCATAACTTTATCATATTTATAATTGAACAACATTAAATACAGTTTAAGACAAGTATCAGTTTTTTTTAGCAAAATACTTACAATCTCCATCGTCTTTCTGCATATGGCATCCTTTCCCACAATAAACAATGCAATAGTTCATGCACATTATTTGAGGCAAATGTTAAGTTATAACTTCTGAAAATCTGGTAAAACTAGATTCTGTCCTCATTTGTCCTGTAGGGGGACATTATGCAGGGACAGACACTCTGAAATCTCGACTTTTACCATGGCTTGGCTCAAGCTTCACTATTGCAGCTTCCTCTGTTTCAAAGGATACCAGCCTCAGTCTCATTCAGGTCAGTGAGATGTTCCACAATTCTTGCTGTTTCTTTATTTCTTGTTCCTTATGTTAGCAACTGTATTTGTGTGTGTTATGCATGAGTGTAATGATTAATTGCATACTTGCATGTATAGTCTATGTGTACATTAGTGTTGCTGCTTGTGCACTTCTGTTTGTGCTGATTAGGAGTCTGTGGAGAAAGAGCGCAAGATTCATGAAATGTCTTTGGCTCATGAGAGTGACATGCAGAAAATAGAAGATCAGCTGTGTTCTACACGTATAGAGTTGGACTCAGTTAAACAGGAGTCAGTACCAATTCTAATAATGAGTCTGAATAGCCTCATTATGAGCCTATAGCTGGAAATGATGTTCCACAATTTTAGCACATTACCAAAATGTGCTATTTATTTGCTTTCAGACTTGCTGACACTCAGATTAAACTGGATTCCACAAAAAATAGATCAGCAACCACACTACTAGCCACAGAGGATGAAATACTACATCTAAAGGGAGAGTGAGTCAAGTTCTCATGGAACTGTTTATTTATGTGACTTCTGTACAGATGCAGTAATTCATGTTATACTAGTTTTTGTCTTTTTATATGTTTGTGGTTTAAAAGTAGACCATATTAAACTACAGATAGAAATTATATATCCTTTTGGAGTTGCATGAATTTTAGGCATGCTAAGTGTTTGTGAATCAAAATCAGGGCTGTTGTTGGGGGATACAATCTGGAATGTTGTGCCAGGCTCTGTGATAAAAAGGGTCCCTGCATATCATTTTTATCACAGGCCCAATGAATTCTAGTAAAATTCATTCCAGTTAGATGATGGCATTTGAGAATACTAAGGGATATTTATGTATTTGTTAAGAATATTTATGGAAATGTTTGGTTGTGTTAGGTTGCGAACAGCTGAGGATCAGGTTGCTCTGTATAAAAGAAAGCTAGATGTTCTGGATGACTATGAGAGACAGGTCAGAATCCTCAAAGATGAGCTCTCCTTCCTCACAGCTGAGAAATCTGTTCTTCAGGAGAGGTATGTTTGTTATTTAAACACACAAACATACCGATAAAAAGTTTAGGATTACCTGACAAAAAGCTTCTTATAATCTAAAAAAATGTTAATCTAAAGATGGTTTAATGTTTGTAATTACTATATTTTTGGAGACAAAAATATAATTGTTTCAACATTGTTTTAAAATTAAACTTACATTGTACAATTGTTTTTTAATGGATTACTTGGATCAAGTATAATAAGAGTGCAGCATAGACAACAGAATGCCAAGTGTACAATTTAGCAAATTATAAATATGGTGACAACATTTACTAAAATATAACAGAGTTAATTTATTTTGAATGCGTTTAGTCACAACATAAATTCCACAGTTACCTAACAGTGTAATTCCATGGTGTTTACGGGTTTCACACTATTCCAAAATGTGGAAAAAATATAAATAAAAAATGAGAAAGGGATCCTTTTGACCGCTAGTATTCATTGCAAAACAAGATTTAAGTTTACTCACTCAAAGGTGAGAAGGGACAACTGTGGAAGTTGTCAGCTATTCCTCTTCTGTTCTGTCATGCCATACATTTTAATTATCGACCGAATTTCAGATTGGTTAGGAGCCGTTCGCCTAGTCCTCTTCCCCGCCGGAGCCGCTCCGTTAGTCCTGTGAGGGCCGAGTCTCCTACGCGAGCCCAGCTTACCAGTTCCTCCCGACACGCCCGGCTGGTCTCTCATTTCTCAGATCTGTATGCCACTGAGAGACTGGAGTCCCAGAGTCTCCTTCGACGATACATTGACGACCTGGAAACTGTCCAGAGGATCATTTTCATTGCTACTGTGGTAAGAAGATCTTTGCTTATCCATTACCATCCACCATGCCTGAATATTAGAGTAGACAATGTATCCAACAGACAATTAATGTATATAGTAGCCAATCAATGTAATTTTTAGGACCAATAACAATGGTCCTAAAAATTATACCCTAGTCTAATTTGATATAAGATTTGATATAATAATAAAAATAATATTTCTTACAATTATAGCATAATAGTATATAACACAAAAATACAGTTACATTATTGTTTACCTGTTTATATGTAAAATGAGAGCAGATTCACTTACTAATGTATGTATATTTTACTTTACTATTTAGTTCGTAGGACAGATAATGTATTATAATTTGTTATTTGCATTTTCTAATAGGAATCATTTCGAGCTGCTAAACTGGCTTATCGGAAGTTTAAGATACGCGTGAGGAAGACGCTTTCCTCCACACACATTGGTCCTGAGAGTCTAGAGGATGCAGTGGTGGATTACATTGTGAGAAATCTGGACCTGTATGATGTGCAGACCAGCGTTAATGTACGTTTGGCGACTCCACTTCAATGACAGTTAAACTTTTAGATGTATTTCAGATTACATTAGCAGCAACAACAATGGAATTCTGGCTCTTGTAGTTCTTTCTACAAGAAAGTAATGTTCTTTCTGCAAAATTCTTCCTCCTTTATCTTCAAGACTATATGCTTCTATATACTAGTCTACTTTTCTCTAGAATGTGTCTGTCCCTTCCCCAATACCACCTGCATGGCTGGTATATCTGCATATCTAGGGCCTATTGACTAATTAAGAAAACTTAGGCAATCTTTTCAATCAACTTAAGCATTCTACTTAAACTTTAATTTTAAACACAACATTTGCCAACACAGGAGGTTTTTTTTATTATTTTAATGTTTTATGTACTGTATATATGAAAATACTTAACTATCAGTTTGATGACAATGTAATCATTCAATTTATATCTATCCAGGACGTCATAAACACCATGAACATAAACCCGCGCATCTCTTTCCCTCTGGGGGTTGACTTTGTTATGATCAGCAGCTTTATCAGGGAAGCCTGTCGGATAGCTTTCGCCATGCAGACTCTGGACCCACCCCTGGACCTGGCCTTCAGCTCTGATGGAGAACTCTACAGTGATGTGAAGTCAGTACAGCTCAAAATATGGCACACACAAAAGTAACTGTGTGGATCATCCAAACTCTTGGTATTTTTCTCAGGTACAGACGCAGTTTCGACTCTGAGTTCACTGCTCCTCTGGTGGCGTATCATGTGTGGCCGGCCCTGGTGGAGGGAGATACTGTCATTCTGAAAGGAGAGGCAGTTACCAGAAGAGGAGCTTCGGTATGTGGAAAGAAAATCAATCAATCAATAAAATACATAATAACATAATACATAATACATTACTGTTTTTTAATATGCCTATTCATTTGCAAGTAAATTGCTTAAAGGGTTAAAAAGGTGAATTGACTTGTTTTTGTTTAGTGGAGAAGCAGGAGTCGTAGCTCCAGCCCTGTTCGCTCACGATCTCGCTCAGGAAGTCCCACCCGCATGTTTGTGAGTTTCAGTGATGACTGAAAACTCGGGCAGCTGGTCTGGTAACTCACCGTAGATACATAGTTAAGTCATTGTTTGCATGTGTCTGTTACGTTTTCTTCATATCTCCCTCACACACGCTTCCTCACTGAGTGAGCAGTCTTAAGCAGTTAGCTGTAAACTTTGACACCTTCTCAAATTGAATGTGGGACCAAACAGCACTAAATATGTTTAAAAAGAGAATACTTACAACCCAACATTTTCTGAATTTTTCAGACATCCGATATGATTGGCCAGTTAAACCTTGTATTAAATGTATTGAATCAACAATTTTGTGTTATTATGATCTAAATATGCAAATGAGTTTGCTAGGGTGCTCTGTTTGCATGATAGCTAATGTCTATACATTGTTTTATTTGAGTATGAAGTTATTTGTGTTGTAATATGTATACAGATTAATTTTTCCTGTAGAAATGATGTTTAAAAGAGAATTCTGTTGTCTTCTTGGTCTTTAAAATGTCACACCTGCACACCAGCACTTTGTAATTCAGAGTGAAAATGAATTGGTTGATTGGTTTTGAAATGGAAATTTCTGTCACTAGTCAGAATTTTTATGCTATACGTTAAGTATACTTTTGTTAATCAGTTCATAATTTTTGTTAAATGAGTGTGGTTTATTCTTACTAACTCTCCTCAACATATAATTAACCATCATAGACCCTAATGGAATCATTCACAAGACTTTATGCAGTATATTTTTCCAGTGTGCGGTGTGTTTGTTTGTATTGTATACATTGCCAGTTTGAGGCCTTTTCTACTCATGTTGGTGCTGAAGGAGTTTAGTTCAAACTAAAGAACAGGTTTGTGTATCTATCCACAGTGGTTAACACAAAGTTACACAAAACCATATTTTCACAATATGGATTAAGGTGCTCAGTCTATACTCCTATTTTGTTAATTGAGGTATGTGTCAACAATGTACTTTTTTAAAATTGCAACATTGTTATCTTAAATCATACATTACAGTTTGTCATAACAAAATACAGTGAATCATCATAGGATATTAAAAGAAAATTAACATGCCATTAAAATTTTAAAGTTACTTTTTGTTGCATTTTATACAAATGTATATATAAATATAATAAATTATGTTTCTGAAAGATAATGTTACTTACACATTGTACTGATTGTTGTGTGATGAAAGTCAGTGTGTCAGTTATTGTTTGTTATTGCAAAGTGTGACCTCTGCATTTAACCTATCACTAATGAGGAGTGAACACACTCCAAGTCATGAACACACACACACACACACACCTGGAGCCGTGGGCAGCTATCACTGCAGCGACTGAGGAGCAATCAGGGGTTAGGTGCCTTGTTTAAGGGCACTTCAGTTGCTACCTGTCGGCGCATTATATAATATATTATATTAAATATTTTCTAATTTTCTCATGTAAGCAGCCTATGTACTCAAACAAATAATAATGAAGGAAAATTTAACATAATTATCATGTTTTTTTGGATGAAAACATGGTCAAGAGGGTGACATTATATAACATTCTGTGTGGTAAACTCCCTTTCAGGACCAGACGAGACATCGTCTGAAGCAAACTGCAGCTACCTATAAACCTTTCTATAGACAAGACATGGCAAACATTTCCACGACCACAAGAATGAAATAATGAGGATTTCATGTCTAAACCAGGGAGTAATGTGCTATTTTATATATGTTCAAGACAAGTACTGTTTTACTATGTAACAGCGTGTCAGCAGTTGATCAGCTGGTGTCTGAGGGCAAACCCAGACGATCGCGCCAGCTGACACGACATTGAGCACCACCCCTGGTTACAGTGAACAGGTGTCCCATGACATATAACATTCTGTTGTCAGAATCACCTTTTAATGATTAAGCAGTCATTATAAAACTGTAAGACAGGCATTACAGGTGATATAAGTTTAACAGTAGCACAGTTTGTTCAATATTAATATTACTGTTGTAAGGACACAATACTATAAAGGTCATATTTTGTATTAGACCAAATGTAGATAATAAGTGTTCAATGTTGCTGTTTGTGCAGGATCAGGTGGTGAAACTGGAAATAAATATATATATATTATATTGAACCTGTATTATGGATACCGAACCCAGGAAAGATATGCCTCCATCAATCCCCAAACCAACATTAATGTCTGCAAAGCTACAAGCTACAGACGTCTCGGCAGTAATATCTGGGGGAGAGTACAGACATCCTCAAGGCTCAAATTGCATAATTACATCTGTTGGCCATGTAAATAGTTCAGTTTTGAAAATCTCGAAAATGTTGTAAAATATGAACTATGTTTTATGAATCAGCATCAGTTTTAAATGTGAAGCACACAGACATTTAGAATGACCTCAGCACATTTCTTTTGATTGGTTGCCATCATTGACCAGTGAAAGAGTTATATTCCTTTTTAAGTAGAAAGGTCTACCTTCACTATTGTTCTGGATCTGCAACAAAATGCACTAAATTCTTCTGCCATTATTTACCATAATTTTTCTGTGGAACACGATCACTGAGAAGTACCATGTTTTAACAAGCTTTAAAAGACACAAAAAGACCTTTGAAATCATACAACAGAATCACAATATTTACTCAGTCTTCCAACAAAAGTTCCATAAACACCCATATTTTGAGCCATGTAAATACCTTTTGAAATATTTTTGAAATATTTAATATTGAACCTTTTTAAATATTTTAAATATGAATATATACAATTCAGCAAAAGGATTGGGTGACTAATCAAATAAGCAAAGTCATCTTAACAAAATAACATTGATAGAAATGTACAGATACATGTTTTGACTATATATTTTAAGAGGATCTTTTTCTGTAATGACTGATGTAATGAACTTTCCATTATAATCAAATGATCCAGATTTTTGGCCCCCGTTTTCATTTAATACAGTTACAGCTTTTGATTTAATGACACTATTTATTTGTAATAATTCAGATTAAAATTTTTCTTGTTTATGTTGAGAAAAAAGTGTGTAGCAGTAACTATAGTATGGTTATGAATTGTCACATGACGTCATTCATCGATTGCCGCTGAAAGATAAATTTTAGTCCATTTTTAGATTTTGCTTTTCAAAATGATTATGTATAGAATGGCTCTCTGCTCCCATGCATCCCCTGCTGGTCCGTATAGAACCGACCCAGATGCCTTCAGAAATTAGTAAAAATGAAATGACATGCTTTTCACAATGGCACGTTGTTGAATATTATTATATCTTATATTACATATATAAGATCCTAGTAAAACATTTATTTTCTATATATCTATATACTATATTTCTATATATAATTTTGTGAGAAATCATAGTACCTCAATGCATCCTGTAAGTTAAATGGAACAAGGCGTGATCAACAGATGAAGTATCATCTTGATTTGTCGCATTATATAACATAAATATTTTGTAGTTTAATATTAATGTAATATTATTTTCAGCGCGTTAATTAGTCAGGTGTTTCCTCTCCAAAGAGATCCAAGTGTTTTATAAATGTGTCTGTACTTGACTTGCTTTAAATTCAATCATTTCAGTTTACATTCCCTAAGATTATCAACAGTGGGCGTCCTGAGACAAAGGGTGATTTTGAGCCAACATGCTTTTATGTCCCCCCTGCCGGGTCATCTAGAGATCAGTCAACTCCACCTAAGAGAGGTAATGAATATTCCTTCAGAGTAAAACGTTCATTGCTTTTAACCTTATTTTAATAGACATCATAGTACCTCAATGCATCCTGTAAGTTATATGGTCTCATTAGAAGTTAGACATCCACTTGCTGCAAATGTACTATTCATTTCCGTCATATAATCTGATTGACTTGTAGTGTCACTTCGTCCCCTGGGGAAGTTGCAGCCTTTAAGACCTCTGCAGCCTGGAAGAAACAACACCAGGTAAAGCATAATTTCCATCGTCTCCCAAAATAACTTCACATTTTCTATTTTAATGTTTGTCAAACTTTACTTTCAGAGGAACAGTTTCCCAGAAGCTGCAAGAGCTGTTAGAGAGGAAAAATGATGCGGTACAAGTGTTCAGTCTGTGGACCCTATTAAAAGGCAGCCTGAGCAAAAGGTAAGAAAATGTATTTTTTTTAATATGGTTGGTTTATAGTATCACTTTCAGTATTGGGTGATTTGCAGGCTACTAGGCCTTTTCAACCGTGTTCACCCATATCGGCAGTGAGGACTCACCACACTGGTGAGTGTGGTATCTACCTCTGAATTTTGGGAATTCAGAGGTAGAATTTTGGGTTTTTTGGGTTTTCATGAGCTTTCATGAGCTCATGAGCTCATTTTGGGTTTTCATGAGCATTTTGGGTATTCATGAGCTGTATGCCAAAATCATCAATATTAAAACAATAAAAAGGCTTGAACTACTTCAGTTGTGTGTAATGA
>JBAJNP010003388.1:0-39993 GCA_036877545.1 Yasuhikotakia modesta
CATTAACACACACACTGCAGGAAGAGGAAATCATTAACACACACACTGCAGGAAGAGGAAATCATTAAGACACACACTGCAGGAAGAGGAAATCATTAAGACACACACTGCAGGAAGAGGAAATCATTAAGACACACACTGCAGGAAGATTTAATTTAATTTAAGATGTAATTCCTGATTATATATCATGAGTTTAAGGTATTTTTATGCTTATTTCATTTCATTTAAAGTAATGTTAAGTCACCCTTAGACCCTGAGTGGTTCTGTAGCTGTAAACACAAATAGCTGAAGCAGGTTCTCTCACCAGGTGTTGCAGTCAACAGTCACGTTCTGTCCAGGCTGGATCTCCAGCGTGCCGTTCTCCAGCGGAACCCCACAGCGACATTCTGTCACCGGTACACACCCCCCGTCCTGCAGGAGCTGCCCACCTGCACAGCGACAGCCTGACACACACACACACACACGTCATTCATCCAGTGGTGACATCAGAGCAGACAGGTAAGACACGCTCATACCTGCGTGACAGACGCCCTGCAGACACTGAACATGATCCCACAGATCTGTGCAGCTGCGGGGACACTGATTGGCGCAGGAGTCATAGACACGCCCCCGATCCTCACAGTGCTCACCTGATTGCATAAACACATCAAAACCAGTTCATCAGATTCATTAAAAGTCCTCTTTTGACTGACACAGTATTTGTAATGTAATACTGTATGTATACACAGTATACATGTTATGTAAAGTAACTGTACACATTTGAATTATGTATTTGTGTGTGTGTGTTTGTACCAGGACAAAGGGCAGTGTTGCAGCTCTGAGACTGAGTCTGCAGAGCTCTGCAGTCAGGTCCAGGGTCAGAGGTCAGGGGTCGTCGCTCACGCTGACGGAATCCTCCACTGCAGGGCTCTTTACACACACTCCATGTGCCCCACACACTCCACTCACACAGATCTGAACACACCCAGAGATTCAGTCAGGACACACAGCTGCTGATGTGTGTTCATACATCTTGGAGACCAAACACTGCAACGTGTTGTGTCAAAGTGTGCTAAATTTGCTGTGTATGTTTGGCTAACAGTCCAATTAATGGTAGGTAAGGCAGGCTAGCTTTAAAAGATACAGAGAGACACACACATAATCACACTGATGTCAGAAGACTGTGTGTGTGTGTGACTGTGTACAGGTAAGCAGAACAGCCTATCATTGCATCCACCCTGCCTTTAAAACATGAGAGTTGACAGAACAGCTCTGCTGTGTGTGAGTTAATGCAGCAACACCACTGAAATAGAAACAGGCATTCAGCTCAAAACATCACATCTGTGGTGAGATTAAAATCTGGTGTGTTTGGCAGAAACAATGAGCTGACGGTTTTATCAGCAGCAGTGTGAGGAGTGTGTGTGTGTGTGCATGAGACCCCTGTAACTACATGGTGAGGGGACAGGTGAATATAACAGGAGTGGGACCCCCCCCACCTGTGCAGATATCCGGCTGTGGGCAGAGTCTCTCCTCATCCAGCTGCTCCTCACACTCGCCCTCTCGCCCCACTGCCAGCAGCCCTGATTCAACATCCACACACGCCCGAAAACGCCTCTGTACCGACACAAAACCTGCACTGCTCTCAGCAGTCAGAGAGGAAGATGATGGGACACACGGAGAACATGGGGTCCATTCAGACCATTCACTGACCATCACTGACAGAGAGAGAGAGAGATTTACTGTTTACTGACAGAAGGACAAACAGAGAGATGTACAGACAGACAAGCTGGTTGGAGATGGTTTAAAAAAACTGTTATTACTTTCACAGTTTACATGATCTGTTTACATGAAGTTTATAGAGTAAAATATATAAATGTAATACCTTCACACTGTTGTGAATCACACTGCAGAGAGCCGTCATGACACAGACTGAAACACACAGAATGAAGTGACTGAGTGAGTTGTGTTATAAACTGACTGCAGGGGTTTGTGGGTAATTTACACAATAAACACAACTGATGGTTTCTGCACTTGTGATGTTTTAAACATGACAGATGCTGAGATCATTAAAATCATAACATTATGTAATGTAATTATAACACAAACATCTGATCTCCTCGTTTCTGGACCATCATTTCTTCAGCATCTGGGCTGTTCATCGTTATATGTAGTATGTGAGTCTCACCATGTTCTGCAGCCTGTGGTGAGCAGCGCCCCCTGTGGTACAGTGATGGGAACAGGTCTGTCTGAGTCCTGATGCAGGAGGTGAACACATCCGCACTGATCCGGAGTGACACATGATCCATTCTGATGCAGCAGACCCTGAACACACACACACTTTATATACTTTCAATATATATAACAAACATTGATAAGCACAAAACTTGTGTGAAGATGTGAAGAGTTGTGTGTCAGGTGTTTGTACCTCAGGACAGAAGCAGCCGGGTGTGCAGTTCTGATGGGTCACACAGGTGTCAGCCTGACCCGACAGATCACAGTGTTTCTCACACACTGATCCACATTCAGAGAAGATGAAGGGCTCCTCACAGTCTGACCGCACACACACACACAGAATAAGGACAGATAAACAACACAACAAACTTTCAAGCAGTGAAAACTCAACACCACTGCAGGATCTGCTGTCTCACCGCGACAGTTCTCAGGTGTGCAGACTCGACTCTGTCGCTCCAGATCAGTGCAGTGCTGCCCACTGCTGGCTGAATGCAGGGGTCCGCGATACCTCTGCTGGTACTGAGAGACACAAGAACACACAGACCACTCGCTCCACTCTGACATCAAACAACCTGAGAGAGACAGACATGATGAGAGACAGAGATAATTATTTATAATAATTGTATTTTTTAAATATAACATTTATCAAATATAACATTATAATATAACGTGTATTTTATAATAACATGCATTTTATAACTTTAAAGTTTGATTTTATGTCATTTGTAGATTTCATTTTTTCAGCAGTTAGAATGTAAAAACAACAGATTAGCATGATAAACAGAAAGCATCTGAGTTTACCAGGGCAGGGTCTCTTATAACACAGCCGGGTCTCTTCTCTGTGGCTGAGGGACTCTGGAGGACAGCCCTGCTCTCCATCCTCACATACACATTGTCTGTGTCTGGAGACCACACCAGCTCCACAGCTACGAGAACAAGACGACCAGGAGGACCACGGACACACATCATCTGCAGCAACCAGAAACAATCATCAGCTCAGCTCAGACACCCATCATAACATCACACACGTGTGCTTCAGTACCCAGACACAGCCCAGCATGGCAGTCCTGAGTGTCTCTCTCAGGTCCTGTGCAGTATGTGCCGTTGTTCCGTGGCGGAGGGTCGATACAGGCTCGGGTTCTAATCTGTTTACCCTGCCCGCACGTCACCGAACAATCTGACCACAGAGACCACGGCGTCCATCCACCATCAACTACACAACAACACAACACAGTCACAACAACAAAACAGAATGAAGCGATCCTGTGTTGTTTTCTGAAGGTTCTCCTGTCATGCTGTTGTGTATCACGTTTTAGTGTAATAATCAGATTACAGACAGAACATCCAAACCTCTGCAGTCGATATCCTGACAGAACTCTCCTTCAGGGATGCAGGTACTGAAACACAAACATAGGAAAATCTGAGTGTGTGCAAAACTTGTTTTTAAAATGCTTATATACAATACAATAATTATAATCAAATATATTTTTAATCCTATATCCAAAACATTATATTTATTGTTATTAACATTTATTTTATCACATCCCACCATTGTTGACATTCTCCCTCTAGCCACGTGTCCCCCACAGTCATCTCACGCTGGTCATGCACACAGAGGGGGGGGCAGGCCCCCGGATCACAGGGCTTGTGCTGGACTTCCTCAAACTGACAGACGGCAGCATTGCTCTCTGGAGTTAGAGACCTGATAGAGAGCAGCGATGAGATCAGGCGTGTGTCAGCTGACAGGAGTCATCTGCGAGTCTCACCTAAAGCGGGTCCTGCGTCCCGTGCCGCACGTGCTGCTGCAGGATGTCCAGCTGCTCCAGCTGCTCCACTTGCAGGTGTTCTCACCTGCGCAGGTGTGATTGGTGCAGGTGAGCGTGCCATCTGCGCAGCTGCAGTTGTTGCAGCCCACCGGATGCGTGCTGCCTGCAGCCCAACTGTGACCCGACACGTCCAGACAGTCACACTGCCACAGCTGAACACACACTCCATCCTGCTGCAGCTGACCTGCACACACACAAATACATTCAATACAGCTAGACACTGTACATATTAAACACACAAATATCTCTCTCGCTCTCTCACTGTCTCTCTCTCTCACACCCTCTCTCTCTCTCACCATGCGGGCAGCGGCAGCCCGGCTGACACTCTGTGCTGTGTTGACACTGAATGCCCTGCTGTAGATCTGAGCAGCGCTGTGGACACTCATTAGCACAGGACACAAACTCCTGCCCCGGTGGACAACCATGATCACCTGCAGGGTGCGCGCACACACACACACACAATTTATTTTCAATTCATTTAAACCCTGAAAGATGAAGTCAAGCTCTGACTGGACACACTGTGATGTCATAGTTGTGTGATGTCATACCGCAGGGTTTGGTGTTACAGGGTTTGACCTGGTTCTTCTCTCCTAAGCATATGTGGCCTCCGTTCTTTGGTGGAGGGCTGGAGCAGGAGCGAGTTCTGATGGAGCGTCCTCCTCCACAAACCTTATCACAACGAGACCAGGAGCTCCAGCGAGACCAGCCTCCATCCACTGAACATAGAACATTACTGTAACATTACCGCAACATTCACAGTGGTCATGGGTACTGATTCTGATTCTCAGGTGAATCTGTCTTTTAAGATCTCTTATGAGAGAATGAAATATAAAAGTGTAGCAATGACCTTACATAAAACCATATTATATTATAATACATCATTACTGGTTTGTTTGCCTTTAAAACTGTCTTCATTAAAACACATCTGACTGATATTTCAGAGACTACACCTCAAACATAAGGTGTGTAAGTTCAAGTAGATAAAGAATACTGTACTGTAATTTACAGTGCATCTGCACTGTTATTCTGTTTTTAATGTTCTCACCACGACAGGCTCGGATGTTACAGAACCGGTTCTCCACGTTTCCCCCCAGGATGTCATGACACCAGGTCCCGTTGACCCCCGGGGCGAGAAAGTTACGCACGCGCTGCTGCTGCCCCACCCCACAGGACCGGGAACACGGGCTCCACTCAGCCCACTTATTCCAGGAGCAGTTCCTGTGAGCGCAGTCCGAACCCTCACACACACCTCCATCTGAGCACAGAAAACACACACACCTCCATCTGACCACAGAAAACACTCCTTCATCTGAGCACAGAAAACACACCTCCATCTGAGCACAGAAAACATACACATCACACACTAATACACACACACAGAAAACACACTTATGTCATGTCAACAAGTGGTCAGGTAGTGTGATCTGGTGTGTTTGAGGGAGTCTATAGACAGAGACAAACATCTGGAAGTGAAGATGAGGTGAGCAGTACCAGGACACTGGGGCAGGTTACACACTCGCTCCTGATGAATCTCTCCAGAACACCGATCACGAACACACTCTCTCGTACGGACCTTCAGAGCAGGGGAACCAAGATCACTGCAGGTTCTAGAGCAGGGAGACCACGCCGTCCACTGAGAGAAGCCAGAGTCATCATCTGCCACCAGAGATAAAGACATGAGTGATTTCTGAACCTCAGATCAGCTGTGAACACGTAAAACAGCCACAGAGAGGAATTACCCGGCAGAGAGGGTTCTGCTGATGGAAGCGTTTCCACTGTGAAAGCAGAAAACAAGATTATTACTTTCTCAAATCTATATTACATTCATCCAACGCAAGTTCATATTTCATTATTTCTGTCCTTGTAAATTAGCTTTTTTTAATGACACCATATTTAAGGCAGGTAAATGAAATGAAGACAGGTATCCCTGCATTCGTTTAGTCACAGATGTTGACCTGGGCAGTCGGGCGTCTGGCAGTAGGCAGAGTCCAGCAGGGTCCCCATACAGTCTCGGCCCCCGTGAGCTGGAGTGGGCTGATTGCAGCTTCTGCTGCGACTCTTCTGTCCTAGACCCCCACAGCTCAGTGAGCAGGACCCCCAGGGACCCCAAGAAGACAGACCCCCATCACGAGGACACGGCACCAGAGAACAGTTCCACAACCCGTGTTCACAAGAGCTTTAAAAAAAACAGACGTGTTTATCTAAACAGGAAGTGATGAAGCGCAAATTAGAGCATCACTGAACTCTAAATGTGGTACCATGAGCTGCATTCATGTATGAGTTCCTCTCCTGACATCAGCTCTGACCCCAGCGAGATGTTCTGGAGGTCAGGGGTCACGTCAGGGGTCACGGACACACTCTGCAAAGAGGTGAGGAGCTCACCATCAACCAGACACGGGCACTCCTGCACACACACAAACACACACAACACAAGCAGCATTTTAAGAGCTGAATTTTTTAACTATCATCATTTTAAAAGAGCAGTTTGATGTAAACTCACGTAAACGCAGGTTCCGTTGTGCTGGAACATGTTGGGTGGACAGTGGCAGCCTTCATCACAGCCCTCTGAGTAACACCCCTCATAACCACTGACCTGAGAACAGCTGAATGGACACCCATCACCGGCATCACACTCTCTATACAGACGACCAGGAGGACAACCCACCTCTGACAGACAGACAGACAGACAGACAGACAGACATGTTTAGGTTTGATGCTACTGAAATGTTCACGTGAATAAATCTCATGTTTAAATCTGGTACCCAGGCAGACGTGTGTGTTACAGGTTTTGCTCTGACGCTTCACACCCAAACAGGGTGGCGTTCGACAGGCACGGCTACGTCTTTGAGATCCTCCTCCACAACTGACAGAGCAGACGGACCACGGTGACCAGTCATACCACGGACCGGCGTCTGAAAGAATCGTTGTAACAGTACAGAGGGGAAAACAGATTTAAACTGGACTTGTAAACATGGCAGTATTTAAGCTAGAGAGTGTAACACTGTCTCACCTGTGCAGTTGTGAGTGTTACACACTTTCAGCTGTTCGCCGGACCCCGCGCATGCCCTGCCTCCCCCCTGAGGGGCGGGGTTATCGCACTGACGGAAGCGCATTCTAACTCCACCCCCACACAGGGCTGAACATTCTGACCAGGGTGCCCACTGACTCCACCCACCATCGACAAAGCAACCAGGAAGTGAGTCACACTGCATGATGCCGGCATCACATGTGCTGAAAAATATTTCAAACAGCATCATTCAGTAGATTAGAAACATCCTACAGCAAAATGCAAGAGACGTGTTTGCATGGGTCTTCAGACAGCTTCACAGACAGATTTTCTGTTCACTAACAACCAGAGTGAATGTTTTACCAGTTTTTACAGTCGGTGATGACAGCCTCTCCTGGGTTTGCATGTTGCCAGTCTGATGTCTCAGGCCACGACCAGGAAACATTTCCAGTTTCTAACCCAGCTGAATCATGGGAGATTTTAAGTACAAAATTTTTTTTTTAATTAGGTAAAATTAAGAAATTAAGAAAAACTAAATCAAGACAAACTCTGGATGGTGCTGATCAGATTGAACATTAACTCACATATGCTGCTGTTGTGAAATTTACAGCGACACAGTTCCCGGTCCACACACACGCCGTCCTGCATCAGCATGTCACCAGGGCAACCGCAGCTCGGGCTGCATCCTGGCACATCCATACAGTCTGTGTCTCCGTGGAGATCAGAACAGGTACGAGGACAGGGTTTCCCACAGGGCCAAAACTCCTGCCCACCACCACAGTCTAAAATTGAACAGTCACGTCACTTGTGTTTACTGGCTCAGTGTGATGTGAGAAATGACAGTAAAGTTTCATAGCATCTTTCAACCTGTGCAGACGGTGACGTTGTCATAGCAACCGCGGCTCTGTCGACTCTCTCCGTGGCAGGGCAGACCACCGAACCTGGCCGGAGGACTGGTGCAGCCCCGTTGCCTTACAGACACTCCCTCACAAGCATCACAGTCTGACCACGGCCCCCACGCCCCCCAGGAGCCATGAACTACACACAAACACACAGATCAGGTATATAAACAGATCAGGTATATAAACAGTGTGAGATAATATCAGGTGTATTAAGTTAATTTAGTTAATTAACTGAACAGTTAAACGTTAATGTAGACCTGCTGTGTTACCAGGACAGAAGGTCACAGATGGACACGGCTTTCTCTCAATCTGAACACCCAGTCCAGCGTGTTCCTCTTGCTGGTCTGAGCACTGCGCTCCGCCCGACCCAGGTTCAGGACAGGCACAGCTGCGGTACCGAGACACAAACTCTGCCCCACAAGTCTTAGAACACGGAGTCCAGTTTGACCACTCGCACCAGCCACCATCCACTGACAAAGACACATTCACAGACGTCAGATGTAACTCACCACAGATGTCAGAGATAATACTTATTAATGTGAAGACACACCTGGACATGAGTTTTCACTGCAGATGAGTTTTCCTCCATCACAGGTGCTGATGGATAGACAGAGAATAAAAGGTTTAATGATAAATAGAGAAAAAAATCATGTAATCTCTGTCTGTCTCTCACCAGTTATTGCAGCCGTCTGGAGCAGGTACGATCTCTCCAGGTTCGACCCGTCGGCCTGTTAGCACATCCAGACAGGAGCATGACTCTCTCTCCACACACGCTGACCCGTTTGAGTTCAGAACTTTCCCATCAGTACAGTAACAGCCTGGCTCACATCGCCAGTCACAGTACTGTATACACACACACACCATCATCATCTAATCTGTCTGTCTCTTTATCTGTTCATCTATAAAATCATCAAATGTATGTGTGTGTGTTATTGTAGTGTGTGTTATTGTAGTGAACTCACTGTCAGGTCATCACATGATCGCGGACAGGACGGGCCACAGGCACTGAACACACTGCCTACAACATGTGAACATGGAGCCACTGCACACAGAGGACAGAATTAGCATTATACACACACCACAAACACACACACACACAGATCTCTCTGTCACCTGGGCAGTGGTCAGTGTTGCAGATGATGAGTTCAGTCCCCAGTCCTTCACAATAGTTTCCATCATGTCCTGTACTGGGTCTGTCACACTCTCTCCTGCGGCTGCGCACCCCCCCGCCACATGATTTGGTACAGTCTGACCAGGAGGTCCATTCACTCCAGCCTCCATCCCCTGCAAACACAGCGGGACAAACCATTCTGTCACTGAACATAGAAGCACTTCTCGGGTCAACAGAAATGGTGCTGAACTCACTGCTGCAGGGCACTGAAGCACAGACTCGGTCCTCTCTGTCCGGCCCGGCACACGGCAGCCCGCTGCCTGCTCGCTCCGGATCAGAACAAAACCGATAGCGAGACTGCAGACCAGCACCACACGACACAGAACAACCACCCCACGGGGTCCAAGATGACCAGCTACCATCCACTGAAACAGAGCGAGAGTTGTGCACACATATACAGGTGAGAGAGAGTGTGTGTGTGTCTGTGTGTGTGCGTGGTACAGGAGATTGGTTGGAAGCGTCTCACCGTGGCATTCGGCACTCGTGCAGTTGGTGAGTTTTCCTGATTCACATGTGCTACAGGAATGAACGTGAGAGATTCAGGAATATTCTGCTAACAGTAACATGATGAGTGTGCAGTTCAGCGGTTTAACAGTTACCAGTTGTTACAGCCTCTGCTCACTGTTGCTCTGGGTTCAAACTGCTGCTCATCAACATGACAACGACAGAGAGAAAGAGACACACACTCTCCATCCTAACACACACACAACAAATCATCATTAACCTACATGAAATGTAATGTTTATACAGAGACACATCAGCAGACATCATACTCAATACTCAATACAGTGATCTACATAAATAAAGACTTGACTTCCTACATAAAAACACACACCTGCAGGGCTGAGTTCTCAGGACACTGACACACACACACACACACACACACACACACCTGCAGGGCTAAGTTCTCAGGACACTGGCACACACACACACACCTGCAGGGCTGAGTTCTCAGGACACACACACACCTGCAGGGCTGAGTTCTCAGGACACACACACACCTGCAGGGCTGAGTTCTCAGGACACACACACCTGCAGGGCTGAGTTCTCAGGACACACACACACCTGCAGGGCTGAGTTCTCAGGACACACACACCTGCAGGGCTGAGTTCTCAGGACACTGGCACCCAGGGTGGCAGGTTTGATCTCTCTGGGCGTCACTCCCCAGGTCAGAGCACAGCAGCACAACTCTCACACACTCGCTCCACTGCTGGCCCTGCGCACACACACTGCCATTTCCTGCCATGAGACACAGATGACAGACATAAGGGCTAATGACGACACACAGTTCTGAGGTGTTGCCCTGTTCTGGCTCATACACTCACCGCAGGGCTGCAGGTTACATGCGCTGAACTGCTGAGGGGTCCCGTGTGTTCTGATTGGACCTCTTGTTCTGTTTCTGTAACCGCCTCCGCAGGGGACCGAACACTCAGACCAGGGACCCCATGGGCCCTTCACTCCTGAACACAAAACAAAGAGTTTAGAAACTGTTATTAACACTCATTCTACATCTCAGACAATTTTTTATCTGCAAAGAAAGATTTTAAGGGTTATAATGGATATTACTTATTAGTTGTATAGCATTGCAGAAACCTTTAATTGATCGTGTAATTACCAAAACAGGGTGTAATGCTGCATGTGTCCAGTCCAATGCGGTCCCCCTCACAGACACGCCCACCAAAAGCCGGCGCCGGATTGGTCCCTGACCGGAAACGCCTTCTAATGCCCACGTCACATGTGCGGCTGCAGCCGCTCCAGGAGGTCCATTCACTCCACCCACAATCCACTGCAGGACAGAGAGCCAATGAGAGACGAGCTGAGCAGGTGAATGCGTCTGTACAGACTGAAGGAGGACGGTATAAACTTCTGTTGAGGCTGTAATGTGTCATACTGACCAGGGCAGGGCGCTGTTCCACAACTCATCTCTCCATTAACACAAGTGCTGTAAGAAAACATTCAACTAATGTTAAATCTTGTGGAAATTCCACAGGAACAGAAACTTCCTTCAGAAACCTTATAAAATAAAATATTATTAGATTATTAAAGTGACAGTTTTGATACAGTTTTGTAAATAAATGTTACCAGTTGTTACAGGTGTCGTGGGAAACAGTGTCTCCTGGCCTGTACAACATCCCCTTATAGTAACACGGGCAGTGCTCAAGAGGAACACACGTGCCGTTGAACAGATAGTGACCAGGAGAACAGTAACAGCCGTCGTAACATTCTGTAGTGCACTCAACGTCCAGCGTGGCATCCAGACACACACGCGGACACGCCCCACCCTCAGCCAAACACTGCTGCTTAGACAGGAAGCTCATTCCGTCTGGACACACACCTGTGACACACACACACTTTAAAACACCGTTGGGACTATTTCACAAGAAAATGATGGTATTATCATGACACCACTTCACCTGTGCTGGTGTTTGTGTCAGTGTTTTACCTGTGCATGGCTGCACATTACAGTCACGCGTCTGTATGTGGGGTCCGGGGCAGCTGAGACCCCCGTACAGAGGTGGAGGAGAACTACAGAACCGATCTCTGGTCTGAACTCCAGAATCACACAGTGAGGAACAATCAGACCAGCTGGACCAGAGTGACCAGCCTCCATGAACTACAACAGACACAACACTACTGTTTAGTGGCTGTTGATTGGTTCTTTCCAATAAAAGGCGGGTCTTTGTTCATTGCACTTTCACTATTTATAGTAACAGAACTGTGGCATGTTGTGGATTCTGTCATGTGTGCTGCAGTGTTATCAAGAGCTGATTGTGTTTTACTCTGTATGGCTGTAGCGTTGCATGTGGACTGCAGAAGTTCATTGTTGTGAATTCAGTGTGAATTGGAATGAGATCAGATGAATCCAGTTTGACGTGCGTCACATGCAGGTGTGTGAACAGGGTTTATATGCACCTGGGCAGTGGACCGTGTTGCACGGCTCCTGTTCTTCTGTGTCACAGGGGGTGTCTGTGTGATTACAGCTCCTGAACCTCCGTCTCAGGCCCACAGCATCCACATGATGAAAACACGTCTTACTGCACTCGGACCACATCGTCCACTCGCTCCACACGCCGTCCTCTGCACCCAAACATCCACATTTCTCAGACCAACAGCAGAGATGTGACAGTAACGCTGTGAGCTTTGCTCTTACCTTCTGAGCAGGGCATGTAACAGCGACGAGCCTCTGTGGAGTCGCCCTCACACGGTTCCACCCTCGACACCAGCATGGGGCTCAGAGGAGACCTGACACAGCAACACACTCATTTATTCCTAATCATAACACCCTGTTAACCATTATTTCAATTCACTTCAAGCCACCATTAAATTAAAATGTACTATTTGTATATTGTTATGGTAACATTAAGACTTATAAATGCTACAGATGTTCACTTACATTTGTTTGAAAATAACTTCAGATAAAAATGTTGATATAAAAGTCAGACTTTATTTTTTAAACCCACCTGTAACGATGCTGTATTCCCATCCCACAGCTACTGTCACACGTCGTCCACGACGACCAGGCTGACCAATCGCAGCGCGCAACGCAGCTGGACTCATCACACATGACACGCCCACCTTTACAAACGCTGTTTGATTGGACAAGAGACCATTTTAAAAATGCTTTATAAATGATAATTAGCAGATGCACCAATCACAGCAGAATTTACCGACCATGTGACGCAGCTGTTGACATGAACTTGCTGTCCAGGTTGGAGGACTGAACCTTCCCATGAGCACTCGCATTCACTGGCACCGACGCAGCGTCCGGCTTGCAGGAAAAGCCCAGCAGGACAGCGACATCCTGACCAATCAGAGAATCAGTCCTTAGCTCACCAAATAATACGGAGCAAATTCTCTGTTCATGTCAGCATTACTGTTATATTAAACAACTTAAAATGAAAGAATGTAAACATGTTCAGTTGAGTATAAAACATTGAACACAGTTGTACAGATTGAGTTCAGGTGACGCTGTACCTGCAGTGCAGTTCAATGTGCAGTTGGTCTCAAACTGGAGGTCAGAGCAGGTCATGGCACAAGAATCAAATCTTTCACTCAAACAGTCTGATTCCTCCATCAGTATCATTCCTCCAGTGCAGTCTGACACACAACAGCATCTCGACATGTCACAAAACACACCTGCAGCAGTAAAACCTAATCTTTCAATACATACAAGAGCGTTACTCACTCGTGTGTGTGTCTGTCTCAGTGCCGCAGGTGTGTGTGTTACAGGTGTGTGTCTGTCTGCCCATTCCCTCACAGACTTTCCCACCATTTTTGGGTGGAGGGTTGGAACAGGTTCTGTTCCTCACGCTCAGTCCACCACCACACTGAACGTCACACTCGGACCAGCTGGACCACTCAGACCACTGACCGTCCACTGAGATAGAGAGACTTTTATTTTAGAAAAGACTGAGTGATTTTACCACAGTTCAGGGGGGTGTTTCCCCTCCGCTGTTACCTGTACAGGCCTGAAGAAAACAGGCTCTGCTGTCAAACTGAGCCCCTCCACACGAGCCTCCCGGCCGGGCGTCCCTTAAGATGTTCCTCTGGCGAAACAGCGACCCCAGACCACAGGACGCGCTGCAGGGGCTCCAGGAGCTCCATGGAGACAGAATACAATCCACTGGAGAGGACAAGCAGACCTCCATCAGTCTCACAATGCAGTTCATATCTGATTTGAGATCAGCAGATAGACTTACAGCAGTCCTGCTCGTCTGAACCATCAGCGCAGTCCCGCTGGAGGTCACACCTCTTACTCAGACTCACACACTCTCCGCTCCAGCAGCTGAACTGCTTGGCAGAACAGGGTTTGGGCACCAGGGGCCACTGGGTGGGTGTTGGGGGCCCAGGAGCAGGTGTGACGGACCCTGAGACAGAAGAGATGTATTTAAATTGTTTCCTTCTATGTCCGGATTGACAACTTTAAAGATGTGTATTTGATATAAAAATAAACTTATGTGTGTTACCACACTGGTCTTCATCTGATCCGTCGGCACAGTCTTTACGTCCGTCACACACCAATACAGCTTCCACACACCCGAACGTCCTGCAGACAAACTGACCCTCAACGCACAGAACTCTGGGTAATCCATCATCATGGGGCGTGGGTGTGGCCAAGGAACCTTGAAGAAATAGATTCATGTGTCCTGTCAATACAGCTCTGTCATCAATGTCCTGTTAGATGTGGTTGAAGGTGACAATAGCCCCGCCCTCAGATCTGGGCTGTCACAATATAAATACCTGGTTCTCCTCCTGGACCGACACTGGGTGGTATGGTTGTGATGTGGGTGGGTGGAGCCACACCAGGGCTGCCATCTTGAGGACTTCTGGTGTGCAGGCCTGGATGTCCAGTGGTGTGGTCAAACTGACCAGGACTTCCTGTCGGTCCGGTGTGATTCTGTAACCCTGGAACACCAGGTGACACCGTGGACATCACAGTACTGGGTGTGACCAACTCATCTGATACACAGAACAAAAAATATTAATAATCTCCTACAAAAAAAACTTAGACCTGAAAAGCATTTGAATAAAGATTTCTCAGAATAAAAATCACATCTAAATAAAGATTACATCTGAATAAAGATCACATCTGAATAAAAACCACATCTGTCAGATCAAATAAAGCTTTCAGAATCATAAATTTCAGACAACAATTTTAAAACCTCCAGTTTTTAATGTTCCCTGTTGTTAGAACATTCCCTGTTAGCTGTGTGGGTGAATCTCCCAAACATCAACAAATACATAAATAATACATATGAAATATTGTACAGAACCTCATGAAGGAAATATTACCTCCTCTACAGCCCAGAACTTCCACCCGCAAGTAAAAGGTGTGACGGAACTCCACCGGAATGATCCGGAGAAATCGAGCTCTCACCAGCCTCTCCAGCCAGCGCGTGACTGGTGTGCGACCCACCATCCTCACCTCAAACATCTGACAGGGACAGAATTATAATGTATACCTGCTGTGTAACTCTGTTAAACACTCACGATCAGTTTGTGCTCTGGTTTACCTTTGGAGGAGAGCCTTTCTCTCCGGTCTCGGTGAAGTTGATGAAGCTGTTTTCCACCAAAGCGAAGGCGAGTCTGTATTTGGTGAGGTAGCCCCACATGCGCTCGCTCCCCTGCGTCACCACCCCTGATATCCATGTGGGCTCCAGGAAATCCACCTGCAGGAAGGGATGAGGGTCTCCAGGTAACGGACTCCATCCGGGCTCCATTATCATCCTAGGAAATAATTCACAACATCAGAACCTGCGTCACCCAAAACATCTGAAGAGAACATAACTTACAAATGGCTAAAACGCTGTGTGACTTTCCTCTTGTGACACATGATATTCTGAATTATGTTGGTAACCAAACAACAGTGGCACCTATTGACTTTGACACCCTACACACTTCTCAAAATGTCACCTTTTGTGTTTCACAGGAAACAGTCGTACATAAATAGTTCATCATTAAATTATATCAATGGTTGTGTATGTTCACATATAACCTGATTCACTGAAACACTCACACATTAGGTACAACATTGAGACGAGCGGCGTCAGCAGGATTATTCTCCCTATAGGAGGATGAGGTCACCTGACCGTAATGGACACGCCCATCCTCCAATCCCAGAGCAGAGGAGCAGATGCCTGATGAACACAATGAGCATGAGCACAGCCAATCAGAACACGCTTTAAGTTTAACACAAACTGTAAAGGTTTATCGAACACAGATAAATAAAGTGACTGAGAATATGACGGCTGTGCCTTTTATCACATTATTACAAGTGGGGTTTTAGAACCCAATGTAAACAACACAATAAACACAAGTGTATCAGTATTATAAACAGAACTGTTATGTTCCATGCAGGAGCTCCTACCTTTAGGACCAGGTTCTGCTTCCTGTTAAACACAAACAGAGAAACATTAAGACAGTTAACTTCACTAACATTAATCATTGAATCAACGGATCAGCACTGTTTCTCTCGTGTTTCTGAATGTCACGTCTGTTTTATCTGCTGAAACCAGCAGGTGTCAGAATGAACCATGTAACTCTTACTGTAGGGGTCAGAACTCTGGGTGTGGTTACAGGGGTCTTGCTGGGGGTCCTGAGAGGGGCAGCTGTGGGGGTGATGTGGGTGACATCACATCCTCTCTCATCAGCTCCATCAGGACAGTGAGGAGTTCCATCACACCGGTGCAAAGCCTTGATACAGCCCCCCGGAGGAGGGCAAGAGAACTGCCCTGAGGGGCAGGCCTTCGGGCTTTGGGTAGGAGTGGGGAGAGTACCTGAGAATAAATCAAACATTTAATTAACGTTAAACACTGATGAAGGGAAAAACAACAAATGAACATTTAATCTGAATATATGCTGTGCATATTTTACTGTGTACAAACCACAGTTCAGTTCATCTGTGGCGTCTCCACAGTCATCCCGGCCGTCACACAGCGCCCCCTGCGGCCCAGCCGGCACACAGCGGCCGTTCCCACACAGAAACTCCCTCTCTCTGCAGGGTTGCAGTGGGGGTACGGCCGTCAGGGGTGGGGCCGGGGTGGACCAGTGATGATCTGAGGAGAGTTTTTGGTGGTTATTGTAATACTGTTGAATGTTTCTAAAGCTCTTTAGCTCTTTAATCTTTTACCATCAGCGCAGCCCATGAGCTCCACTCTCAGATAGATTCCGTTCTGAAAGTCATGAGGAAGAACTCGAACAAACCGAGCTGACACCATCCGGTCCAAACGGGCCACAGCGACACCACGATCATCCTTGTTACCTAGAAACATCTGCAAGAAAAGTGCCAAAGAGAAGAACTTTGAAGAATTGTCCTATAAACGTTCAGCCAGGAGTCTGATCTTGTGTTACCTGCTGTTTAGCGTCTGGTACCTTAGCTTTGGGTCTTGCGTCTGTGATGAGCTCTTTGTACAGGTACCACTGCTGACCATCACTGCTGAACTGCAGATAGAAGCTGGAGACAAACGTGTGGAACGCGCCTCCACCCTGAGTCAACACGCCTGCAACGAAATACAGCTGGTTACTGTTACACAGCTACAGTCTGACAGCATCAGCTAGCATCTCCTGTGTTCATGGCTGGCGCTGTTACGGCACCTGTGATGTTGTAGGGTCTGAGCAGGTCTATCTGCAGGTATGGGGCATGTGAGGTGCGCTCGTAGCCCTCAGGGGCCCCAGGTGAGAGGTCTTTGTATTGCTCCGGTTCTGGACTCCAGCCCTGCAGGTCGCTGTGGAGGTCTCGCGCATGCAGACGGCCTGCCGATGGAGGATGGGCTGGTTGATGGGACGAGGCGCTGAAACTGGCAGCCGGCAGCGAGGGTACGCCCAGTGCAGACAAACACTCATCTAAGAACAAAGAACATCTCCTCATAAATCACTTATCAAAATAAAAATCTTAAATGTGATGCTAAAATAAATCACAAATCTGACACTTCATTTAAAGAATAAATCAAAAATTGACCTCCAGGGGGCAGTGGGTAAGTTGGGACAGGTGAGGAACCATCTGCCGGTGTGGAGGATGCAATTGTTATTGGCAGAGTCATGGGTGTAGTCGCTAAGATAGTGCTACCATTACCTGTAGAAACATGAACACAACACACACAACAGATCTGACAGCATGAAACATGATGACATTACAAACATGAAACAGTTTTAAACATTATCTGGACAGATTTCTGCCCATATAAGTCTGAAACCTTTATCTTCACAACGACAACATCGCTCTCCTTCCCCTGGAATCAGAGTTTGACCCTGAAGAGAAAGCGTGTCATTAATTTAACAAATGATATAATAACCATTAAAACAGAATACAATGTCAGCACCTCAGGCTTTATTTATGGTATATTTATGGCAACTATCTGAAGGGCCAGTCTCATGAGCACAGCACACACACCTGTGGGCATCCAGTGGCAGCGTATGGGCAGTAGGGGGCGCACTGCACCGAGAGGTTGGGTAAACACTGGCACAGCAGACACTGACTCCCTCTCCAGCGTTCACCCACTGCGTGTGTGTGACCCTCATACACACACTCACTGCAGGGCTCTGTCTGACAGCTGAAACACACACACTGTACTGTAAATACTGAAGCAATGAAGACAGCTGTTGGTCACAGCACTGCCTGTGGTCCACTGATAACATAAGATTATGTCTGATTATGTTACATCTCAGACAGCGTTTACCAGAACTCTCAAAAACTCATGATTACTGCAGAAGCTGTTAAACATTCTACAGTGCTGCATCTTACCGCCGGGCCTTCCGGTAAATCCCACGACACTGTCGTCCGTTGCCGTGTTTTGAAGGATTATTTGGGCTCCGGAAAGACCACTGAACACTCTGAACTCCACACGGACCCAAACACTCGCCCCAGGATGACCAGGAAGACCAGCCACAGTGAACTATTGTGAACACACACAGAAGATAAACCCTTGCTGATTACAGACATGCATGAAAAGCTAAACTTCATCATCCAGTAACTAAAACTCATCTCAGATGAGAATGAAACCTCTTTACATGCGTGTGAGAGATTACCAGAACACTCTGGGTTGGGCTGACAGCGCTGGGCTCGGCCTCGCTCACACACACAGATCTCACAGCCCACTTTAACCTGCTGACCGGGCCAGTACCGAACTCCAGACACCTCACACACACACTCCTCTGGAAGTACACACTGATGTTCATGATTCATGACTGTCCCATCAGCACACCAGCAGCCTGGGGAGAACCAGAGGAGGAGAGCCAGAATTAGCAGAGATTACAGTAAAATGTAACAGGAAAGTTTCAGTGCTTGAGTGAGAACTGTTAGATGTCTGTACAGGAATCTCACAAACATTTGAAGCTCAGCTCAGCTCACCTGTGAAACACTTTGAGTTTGGGTCACATATAGCTGCTCCAGACACATGAGCGCAGGTCAAAGGGCACGAGGCACAGCTGTGTCTGACGAGACCCGTCGGACACGAGACGTTCACACAGGCGTCCTGAGCACAGGGTTCTGAACGAGTGAGAAAACAGACACTGACATCTGGAAATTTTGTATGTCTTATAACAACCACAAAACACTCAAGAACGGAAACAGACGTGTTCTGGTGTCAACAGATGGATAACGTGCACTGGTAGAAACTGTGTGCGTGTATAAATGTGTGCGTGTGTATAAATGTGTGTGTTCTCACTGATGTCAGTTGTCAGGTTGGTTTCTCCAGGCAGTTCTCCACAGGTTCTTCCTCCGTTCTGCGGGGGGAAACACTCTCTCTGACGCACCTCCACCCCCCCACAACCTGCACTGCAGTTTGACCACGTCACCCACGGCAACCAGTAACCATTAACTGTTTGACAAAACACAACAATCATAATGTAACCCAAAGCAAGCATTCAGAGAGTAAGTAGATGTTAGACTCGTGTCTGAAGTCCCTCTTCTGTTACCTGGACATGCTGTGGAGTAGCACTGCTGTCTCTGAAGGCTCTCGCCCCTGCAGTGTCCATCTGAAGCCTCCAGGGGGCAGCGTCTCTGCCGGCTCATGGTTCCAGCTCCACAGCTTCGGCTGCAGGGGCTCCAGGGACCCCAGGGCCCCCAGTTTGCACAGCCCTGCTCATCTGAGGGGTCCACTCCCGGGCAGTCTGTCATGCCATTACACAACTAAACAACACAAAGATATAAACATGCCTTACAAACAACTCTGTAAAATACAGAGTTTACAGCTGCATAACTGACAACGATTACTACAAAAACTAAACACATTTTCTTTTATAGTTATTTTCACATGTTGTCGTTAAGTTTATGAAATAACATTCACTGTTGTCTGAAGTGAATGAATGTTACTCTGGTGCAGATGAGCGTTCAGTACCGTGTTGAAGGGAACACAGGAGCCATCTGCGCAGGTGAACTCAGGACAGACGCTGCTGGTGTTTCCATCACTAGGGGGCACTGCAGAGGGACTGAGTTTATCTGAGGAGAGAGACAGAATGAACTGAACAACTACTGGTTTGATTTAAATACTGACAGGTAACAGACACCCAACGGCTGCAGTGAATTGTGCACAGGGACCATATTAACCTGCCCTTTACTGCACAATAAACCCCACAACGCACTGTGCTACTAACCACACAAAATCTCATCCTCGCCTCGGGGACAGTCAGGAATGCCGTTACACACGCGTGAAACATTCACACACGTGCGGTTATCACATGAGAAGCTGCCGGCACAGGGAGGAATCAGTGTGGAACCTGCAGAAAACAAGAACGTGAGTAAAATAAATCAACATCAAAATAATCAACAACAACTGTGACTTTAGCCTTGAGTGTGTGTGTTCCTCACCGCAGTTGTCTACACTCTCGTCTGAAGCGTCTCTGCAGTGTGGCGTCCCGTCACACAGCTGCTGGTGTTGGACACACTGGTCTCCAGTGTGACACAGGAACTGGTCTGGTGGACATGTGCGGGAACAGTGTTTCTCATCAGTGCCGTCCAAACAGTCCGTCTCTCCATCACATCTCCAGGCCAGCGGCACACACTGCCCACTCGTGCAGCCGAACTCAAACTGACTGCACCCTGCAACAGGAAACAGAGAATGAACTACACAACTCTCTCATTGTCTCCTGACCCCTGATAATTCATTTAGCTTTTTGCAAACCATAATGTCAATAAAAAGCTAATGTATTGTGAAACCCTATTGAGAAAAGAGACAGCACAGATCTTAATGACAGCCCCAAATGATTGTACCTTTAACAGGACAGATGAGTTCATCCACGGCACTCTGACAGTCTCTGTGACCGTCACACACTCTGTCTGCAGACACACACTGACCGTCTGGACACTGAAACTCTCCGGCCGCACACACACACCCTCTCTCATCGCTGTAATCTCCACAGTCATCATGACCGTCACAGCGGTGAAGATACAACACACAGCGACCCAGAGAACAGCGGAACTGGTCCTGTCTGCACAGCTCACCACAATCTGAACATCAGAAGCACAGCATCAGCACAGCATCTCTCTACAAGCTTTGATCACATGTTAGGCCATATAATCACAGATAATAACATCTGAGAATCATCATGACATTCTAATCAGACGTCTGGTCACATAAACACAAATTATTATATCTGATTAATTGTATACATTAATTCTGAATGTAAACACAGACCACGTTCATCAGAATCGTCAGCAAATCCACAATCCAGCTTCCCATCACAGATTTTACGTGCCGGTAAACAGCGTCCGTTAGCACACCTGAACTCTCCCGCTGGACAGGCAGGTACCGGGGTGGGCGGGGCACAGAAGTCTTCATCTGATTGGTCAGCACAATCAGGGTGCCCGTTACATCTGAGCTGCAGAGGCAAGCAGGCACCGCCGGAGCAGCGGAACTGACCCGGAGCGCAGGTGGACGGACACAGCTCGTCAGAACCATCACCACAGTCATCTTCATTATCACAGAGCCAGACAGCCGGAATACAGCGCTGAGACCCGCCTGCGCAGAGGAACTCTGAGTCCTCACACAGTGAGGGAGGAGAACACGGAGACCCAACACAGCGCCACACACCGTCAGAACACGAGCTGCACAACACAGAAACAGACAGTTAACAGAGCTTGTGTGTTGTTGCTTTACTCCAAAACTTCTGAATGAACAGATGGTGTGACAGACTTAAGGAAACTCACCAGTTCTGACAGTGTTGAGTAACGATTGCTCCCGCAGGAAATAAAGAGCCCTGCCACTCACACGGACACTCAGACACAGAGATACAGACCTCATCTGCAGACAGACACATCACTGACACACTTCCTGTTTCCCTGATAAAACGCACTGCTGCAGAATATACTGTGTATAATGGTGTATTTCACACACACACACACTCACCTTGCAGGACGGTGCCAGCGGGACAGAAGCAGCCCTCCACACAGGAGAGGGAGCGACAGAGACTGTCCGGGTCAGAAGCTGCACTGGGACAGGATGGAGAACAGGCAGGACCACAGGCCTCATAAACCAGCCCATTCTCACACTGTAACGCTGATCAGACAAAATATTCACATCTTCATTTACTCTCTCATGTCAGTCCAAACCTGCATGACTTATGGCGCGTGCTGGTAATGAAATGTTAGGAAACAGACTCACGGCAGAGTTCTTGAGATCTCCAGCGTATATAAACTCCTCTGCGGTTACACTCTTCAGCGTACACTGCCACAGCCGTACACAGACACTCACAATCACCCCCAGAGTCACATCTACAAACACACAGTGTTTCTCTCACGCTTGACTTGTGCTGTCTGAACACTTCACAGCAACACTGAGGAACATCTGAATGCTACTGATGTTTGACCATCTGAGGTCAAGAGAAACAAATATTCTGAGCATTCTGAGTGTAACTTACCCACAGGCATCAAAAACACACCAGTCGTAGTACTGCTGGTACGGAACCTCTGAGTGACATGGACTGAACACATCCTGAACAATCACAGCACATTTCTTCTTGGCCCACGTCACCCTGTGAGGGTTGATCTGTGAGGTCAAAGAGAGGTCATTTAATAACCGCAGAGCACTCTACAACCTCAGTGCAGTAAAGGCTTATATTGTTTTATGTACAGTCTGCATTCACATCATTTCAGCTGCACTTCATATCGTTTAGTTAAAAATTTAAAAAATCATTTATGAGCAAGTACATGACAGATCAATGTTCACAACTGTCTCCATACCTAAACCTGATTTACATCAGTACGTTTATAATAATGATAAATTATCATCTGACCTGTCAGGACAGATTTCCTGGAAAATGTCAGTTTGGTTTCTTTTGACTCAAAGTAAAGGATGTAAAAGAACCTGTAATTTTATTGGCAAACAGAGGTGGAGGTAGAGAGGCAGAAGTCCATGTAAACTTACAACGCAGGGGTCCCGCAGGTCCTGGTCTGTGACATCTGGACAGGATGGACTGATCTTCCAGGAGTTTCCAAACAGTTCTGGAGTGGACTCCATGATCCCTTGTCTAGTACTGAAATCATTCTCTGCATCTCCATCAAAGTTTCCACATAATCCTCCCACCCGGCCATGCAAATGAGGCATCAGTCGGACGTAAACACGCATTCCTGCTCAGACAAAAGGGGCTGTTTATGCTAGCAAAGTTTCACACTAATGAAAAAGTAGAAATGAAAGTGAAATGAAACCTGGGCACACAGAACACTTTAAATACAAAAACAAGACTAAATAATCCTGTCAATCAATGATGATGATGAGTGTGATGATGGCCGCACCTCCATCCCAGAGCAACGTCACTCCAAGTCGAGACGTGAGGGACACAAATATCCCGACCCGCTCCAGAATCAGACCGCTGCCTGAATATGACTTTGGCAGAGTTACTGGGATTCCATTGACAGTCACAGATTTACCTGAGACAGGAGGAAAGGTGAACAATCGCTTACAGAGCAATTATGACAAAACATTACGCAAAGCCAACCCTCTTTCTGTCTTTTCAGTGCTTAAAATAACACAAAACAACAGAATTCACCTCTCATCAGGTGCACAGCTGTGTTTCCCACCGTCAGCGTGACAGATTTGGTGCAGGTGACACCTGTGCTTCCGCAGGGCACGTTCTCAGCGGTCACACTGAACTGACCGCTCGTCTCCTGGGCCAGAACATATTCACAGTCGCCCAGGAAGGAGAAGAAACGTCCATCAAAACTAACGTAATGAGGGTCACCTGTAGCCACACAGGTTCCAGCACACAAGAGCTGCCCACAGTGCCAGCGCTGCTCTCGACACACACTGTCAAAACATCACATCATTTGACCCAACAGAACCTCAGCCCATCACTCACACACAATCCAACACTCAGAACAAACATTAACTGTTAATGGCTTCATTTGAAATGGGATGTAAATGCATCCGTTGTTGTCATGGTAACACAGGAGAAAACAGACAGTCTGAGATTGTTCTGAAGGGTGATTAAATGTTTCTATTTTTACCACTAACATTTACCTGACCTGTACTTTGATAAATACCAGAAACCATGTAATTTGGGTTTAATGTACTGCACTCACTCAGGGGCAAGAGAGAAACTGGTAGCCAGGCAACAGCCAGTGGCAATACTGCAACTGAGCTCATGTTAAAATATAACAGGAACATTCTCTAACATGTTAGAACAACCTGACAGTGTGAAAGTGGTTTATTTTGCATGTATCACCATGTGTTGCAGTCTTTGGAGATGGTGTCATTAGTGAAGTACAGCCGGCCGTTGTGATGACATGGACACTCATCTGGGGTCACACACTGATCCCCCTGTCAACACAAAACCAGAGACAACAACTGCAGACTCACACAATAAACCACTCTCATGTCTAAATGACAGGTGGGCGGGACTAATGTGGGTGTTATGAGCCAATCAAATTCAGTTTAGCGGTGCACACAGTGTGACTGACAGCTGACATACCAGCAGGACAGTCCCCTCAGGACAGACGCAGCCGTGGACCGGCTCAGCACAGCCGTCCAGAGGAGAGTTCAGTCCAGAACAGGTTATCAAACATGAGCGAGGAGAAAAGATGAGAGAACCCGGACACTGACTGGCCTGAGAACACGAGAGATCCGTACAGCTCCAAACGCCACGGCCACAAACACTACACACACAGACATTCATCTTACCTCACATGTCATATACATCGTTTAACACTGAACACATCATTACCTGCAGCACTGCAACTCGTTTCTGTCAATAAAACGGTAACTGCCAAGAACACAGAGAGACAGACAGAGAGAGAGACAGATAGACAGACAGTGTTGGCATGGACACTATATTGTTATATTTTCCACTGAAGAAAGTCAGGAGTGAACAAATGTGAACCAAATGTTTCTGGCCAGAGGAAGCCTTTAATAACATTTCACCGTCTTATATAAACTATCGCTCTGCACTTTTACAAATCTCACCCATGATGAAGCAATCTCCTGTCCTTCTGATCCAAACTCCACTGAACGTGAGAAACTGATCAGATATCAGCCTCAATAAACCGCCACTAATGGTTTCTCACGCTGGCGTGAGGCAAAGAGATGCGATGAAATCAACCTATCCCGACACAGCAGCCTCACGGGTCATAGAGTGACTTCATCAGATACCTCACGCCCCTCACATCTCGTGTGCAGTCACCCAAATACTCAACAACCACTCTCAACACCTTAGCAACCTGAAAGAAATGCCCTAGCAACACTCCAGAATTGACTTTTTGAGATTTTTTTCATTAAAATCAAAGACACACTGATTTTTGTTCTGTAAAGTTATGAACTGACACTGTAAAGTAAGATATTTATAATCAAAAGCAATAATAGGACTATAATAATCAGAAGAATAAGATAAGGATGAAGATGAAAGATGTGAACGATCTTCCTCTTTTGTCACCTTTAGCACATATCAGATTTCAAAGGTCATTTTCTGCTTTATGATGCATCATCAAAGTGCAGGTGATAAAATCTGCCTGAATAACCAGAAAGTGTCATAAAACCAGAAAAAAGCTTTTCACAACAGGACCATAAATCCAGCACCGCACACAGCTGTTGCTTCATCTCTGTGAACAGTGTGGGACGGCTCCAGAAAAACCAGAACCCAAGACTCCTGTACATGACAGCTTTCAGCGTGAGAAAACATTTCACAATATAAACTAATTCTGCTAAACGTGAAGGGCCTGCCTGGAAACCTGTCTGCCTACCAGCTGTTGCATATCTTCTGAATGGTGCTTCCTGCAGGGTGGAGTTCACCAGCGTGCAGACAGGGGCACATGTCCACAGGCACACACTGGCCCTCACTGTCCTGTGCCAAACCCTCTGGGCACTGACAGCCTGAGACACACTTTCTGCGGTCCTCCTCACAGCTCCAGCCCGGCCACAGATCAGAACAGAAGGATCCACACGGGCGACCGCACTCCTGATACACCTGCCCACCTGAGCAGCGCACCGCTGGGGGAGAAACGACACAGTTTTTACAGCAAAACAACATTTTATGATAAAGCTGCAGTAAATATCTTTGGCCTCTTTACCACCATCTCTGTCAGAAACATTATTTTAGACTTCTACACAACGTCTGTGAGAACAAACTACAAACACTGCATCATCTACAGAAGCTGAACATGTGATATAACTGGTGGATCTGCTTTCTGTTTACATACACACATTTCCCATGACATCAGACGTGACAGATCAGATTATAAATTATCATTATAAATATTTTAGCATTGTGAATCAGGTAAGATAATGAGATTGTGTTAAACACTCATTTGTTATACACTTGCTCAATAACTGATTCTTGTACATTTTAACTAGAACAAGTTACAGATTGCAGCTTTATAAATATATAACTTATTAAATAATAATATAAACAAATTTCTTACAGCAAAAGGTTCTATTTCTCCAGCTCACCAGCGCCCCCTCCAGGGCACACTGATGGGCATATGCTGCGAGGACGCTACACTGGCAGGACTTCTGAGAACCACAGCTGCAGACTTCACTCAGACACAGACGCATGAACGGCTCTCTGTCCACCACATCATGACACGCCTGTGGATGACGTAACGATCAGCTGCATTCAAACGAACGTTTGACTTCTTTATGAGACAGATCTACAGCGCACTGACCCGAAATGCAGAGCTGTGGATCACAGAGCACACACTCTCCGCATGCTGTCTGCGCTGGGTGTACGTCCCGCAGGGGTCAGAGGTCACAGCTGAGGGCAGAGGGCATGACCCTGTGCTGAATTTGGAAGCAAAAGAGGAAATGCTGTTTTCAACGTCTCCCTCTGGTGTGGTGAAGTCATCATGTTGACTCCAGGTCAAAGTGCCACATAACCCACGAACCTACAGCAAAACATTTTTACCTGTACCGTTACACAGAAGTGTGTGTATACAAGACTCTGCAGAACTGTGGTACCTTATGCGCAAACCCAGGCTGTAGAGTGATGAAGAGCAGAGGACCATCCAGGTTCCACAACAGCTGACCTCCAAACACCTGGACCACCAGAAAACTAGAGGAAGCTCTTCTGACCATCAGATCTCCTGTTATTACCGGTAACATCTCCCTCTGACCGTTCACCATCACTGCACCTGATACCAGAACACAGTTAGAGACAGTGAGATTGGAGGGATCTAGATGAAGACTGGATTGATGGAGGGATCATGGAGGAATGTGTGACCTGAATCTGAAACGATCACGGTTGTATGCAGCGCCGTGACCGTCAGCTCTCTCAGACAGACAGCATCTCCTCCACCTGAACAGGAGTCTCCTCTGATGGTGACCATCAGCTTCTTATCCACAAAATCCTACAGACACCACAAAGACACATTCACACATCCAAACACACCTGCTTCACCTTCATCAGCAGTGACACAGTGTAACCGGTATACACAACCTCCACAGCTGTAAAGCCACAGTCGCCGCCTTGTAGGCCATATCTCTTCTGATCAAACGTGGTGATGTGCATTGAACCAATCACAGTGCACTGAGCCTCACATCTCTCTCCAGAACATTCCCACTGACCCGCTCGACACATGCTAGAAAAACACACACATAAAACCAGGCACTTTTAAAATGATATTACGCCTTTTATAATTGGGTAAACATCTGCTGTGACATCTAATGTTTCTGCTTCCTGTCACTTTGATCCACCCACCAGGTGTTACATCTCTGTTCAATTGTGTCTCCTGCGCTGTACGTGCGACGTCTGTAGAAACACGGACAGTCATCTCTTCTCAAACACTGACCAGCGTGCAGGTACAGACCCCGGGGACACTCACACCCTCCCACACACTCATCCCGACACTGACCCGACGCAGGTGGGAGAGGGGAGGAACAGCTGGGCGGGCAGGACGACACACAGTCGGAGAACACCTGACCTCTGGGACACGTGCGCTCTGTGTACAGAAACCACAGTTACAGTCACTAAACAGAATACACCTTAGCTCTAGCTAAAGGCTGCTCTTAGAAACAGGAAATGTACCACAAAACCCCGCTCCCCTCCAGAGGATTACGACGTGTTGCTGTGCGCACTCGCGCACATAGCTTGCTAACGTGTCACAGACGGCCGCGTCTCTTTCGCGCACACTCAGACTGCAGTACAGATACAGACACGTGTCTATAAATGATCCAGGATCCACCTGCACAGACAGAGAGGAGAAGCTACATGTTAGCTAAGATGTTAGAAATATATAGCTGGTTTATTTCTGTAAAGAATCTACAGTTTATTCTAGTTCACCTGATGATGGCAATGCATGAACGGAGCTTCTTTCAGACGGTAACACACAGCCTCCGCGTTACGACGCAGAGAAACGTCAGTGGTCATGTCACAGCTGTGACCCAACTCAGCAGCATCATCACACACCTGTGTGACATCACCCAAACCAAATGATGAGACATGCATGTTCATAAAGCTCTGAAAACTGATTTTACTGTGCTTGTGTACCAGGAAGTACCTGACTCTTTTCATCCCGAACTCGCCATGAGTTTCCAAAGCTGGCGGCGTATGGAGAAACACTCCCAGTGCTGGTTGTAAAGTCATCTGTATGAGTTAAAGGGGAAAATACAGTTTACGTAAAAAATCTCCTTATTTAACATTCCTTGTTATTTCCTTCTTAAATGGTCTTACCATCTGGGTTGTTATTATAGACGCCGCAGAGTCCCCTAGTGGCCATCAGGTGATCGCTGGTAACCGTCAGATAGACCGTGTTTTCCATGTCGAATTTCACTCTGACACCCAAACCGCTCTCCACAAACACAAAATCACCCAGCCAGTGAACACTGATCCCTAATCACACACCAGTCACAAAAAAAACACACTTTTAATTCAGAATACACTGTATACACACACATGCATGTAGTGGTTTTAGACCAAGATGAAAAACATCATTCCAGATGTTTTACTTCTCTGCTCCTCAGTGCAGGAACTGATCTGCTGAGATCATTATAACAGTCCAGAAACATCTACAAACACACATCTTCTACAAACACTTAACTGCTCCACAACCATCAGCGCACTTCATATTTATCACATTTAAAGACAGGGTAGGCAATTCATTCCAGAAACACTTTTGTTAAGCTGGGAGAAAGTCTCTTCACATCCTGACAATAACATACTGAAGTATATATCTTCAGTGGAAGGAACAGGGTCACAAAATGTTTGGAGAACTCTGTAGCGAGAGCAGGATCTTACATTTAAAAACTAACTGTTATCACTGAGAACATTGAGACTGAGATACGAGGACCACAGCAGCTCTGAGGATCAGCTGAACTGTAGAGTCAAACCCGATTTAAAGTCATATGTAAGATGTGTGATGTGGAACCGTACCGTTGTGGAAGAGAGATTCCCCCTGCGGCAGCACTAAACCGTTAACCGTCATGTTCCCTTCATAGATGGATACCAAACCCAGGCCTAACATCATCCTCAAAGCCTGAAAACATCAGAGATCAAACATCACTAGTGTAACACAGAACTGTGTTAATGTGTTCAGCTGCAGTTAAACTGCTAGTAAAAACCGTTACACAAAGATGTTTGTTACTATTTTACACTTTAGGATTAAGCTTTATCACTGATGTTGTTGTTGATATTGATTCTGTTAAATAACTGCTTTATGCCTCACAAAAGAAAGTTACAGAAACAAATACAGATAAAAAAACAGCATCAGGTGAGATGACATGAAAAAGAGGAAAAATGAAGGAAGCTTATGTGGCGTGTGTGTTTATACCTTACTGCAGTGTCCTGAACTGTCACACACTGAATTCATATACACAGTCCAGGTCCCATCCGTGGACGAGGCCAGCAGGTACGTGCAGCTGCCTTGGAAATGAAAGTGCTTCCTGTCAAAGGTGCGGTAATGCGCCCCACCCCAGCTCATACAGGTGGCCAAGGCCTGGGGGTCCCGGACCCCCCGAAACAGCCCATGACGAACCACAGGAGAACTGATGTCTAAATAATGGCATTTGAAACAGAACAAAGAGTAAGTAAACAGAACAACTAACAGCTTCAGCAGAATTACTATCAACGGACATGTAGAACAGCACCTGGCAGGAGTGTGTAGCTGCAGGACAGGCAGGTGTCATCAGACGCGTTCCTCCAGCTCAGACCCCACAGGTTACTGCAGCATTGCTCCAGCGCCATCAAAGAGCTGTTGTCAACCCCAGGAAACTCCTCACACGTCCAGGTGGAGAAACACTGGCCTCTGGCCCCCACCCCTGCCATCAGACAGACACAGAACAGACTCTTACAGAACCTGCAGCGTCATTTATTTCAGTAATACCGGTGAAAGCGTTTCAAACAAACACTGATGATGAGAGAATAAGGACAGTTCTTACCCTGTGAGCAGTGTGGCCCGGTCCAGCCCTCACAACACTTTCTCACTGTTCTGTTCACTGTTTCTGTCTCAATGTCCGGCGGTCTGAGTCAAATTCATCAGCACATGTATGTATATCACATGACATCACAACACACATCAGTAATATATCCTTATAATATCCTTAATATAATATTGTTGAAAATATTGTTATATAACCTTATATGTGCTTCACGTGAAAATGATTAATCTCATGAAAACAATTTTGAGACATATGATTAACTTTATGATGATCAATATATTAAAACTATGCAATCATAATTATCATACATAAAAATTAAAACAATTATGATCCAAAAAACTCTTGTATTCATCATATTTCTCCATATGTTTGATTCACATAATAAATGATAGAATATGATTTCTGTCATTTGATTCTTTATGGCTGAGAATGCATTTGCTCACTTGAATAAGTAACAGGAAGCTCTGGGACCCTGTCTTTTGTAATACAGCGCAATGCCGTCATCCCCCCCGTGCTCGTGGCGCATTCTGTCCACATCCAGCCTCCAGCCCTGAGTGCTGTACTGATACACTGCGGAACATTCCACCTCCAGCTGCAGGCGGGGGGAGACCATACTCTCCACCTTCTCCTCCACTGTGTGTTCACACCAGTGTCTGCTAGAAATGTTCAGCCACAGGTGAGACGTGAGCAACAGGTAGAATTTAAAGTGACATAATTATCATTTATCTCATTTTAGCATCAGGTTATATTTTAAACAAATAAATATTAACAATATTAAATCTCTGTCAATATTAAATGCTCATGTAAAGAAAGACTAGCATTAAAGATCTCACCCCATCGCCATGGCGACATGAAGCCCCAGTAGAGACGCAAGCAGGACCTTCATCAGGATCTTCATCACATCTGAAGAGCTAAAGTTCTTCCCAAGCAAGTTAATTTATAAATGAATGATCAATATAATTATTTTTAGGAAAGACACAACAAGAGAATGTTGTCCATTAATTCACTATTTACTCAGAAAAGATTAAGATTATTTAAATGCGAAATCTGTGATAAAGACTAAAAAAGGATCACTAACGTTGCTTTAACACATTCCACAAAAAACAAACTCCAGAGATCCATGAAAAATGATGATGCAGAACTACAGCTGAACGAGAAAAGTGACTTACCTGGGTTTTGTGAAGGTCCTCAACGGTTTCCAGACACTGTTGGGTGTCTTAATATCCACACAAACTGATTCCACTGTAATATCTTTCTTCTTACTTTCTGTAGGTTTGATGTTGTCTAGTCCATATAGTGTGAGAAGTGTTGAGTACTCTAGTTGGGTCATGGGCTGGTCGGGTGGTTTTAAATGGTGAGAGGCAGGTGGGCAGCATGGCAGCATTTGGAAGGTGTGTCATTGGTGGAAAGTGCGGTGGGTCACAGCTGTAGAGGCATCTATTCGTTTTCTCCTTAGTGACGCCAATGTTTAGCTGGACTCTGTCTTAACTAAAGAGGAGGTGGGGAACTTTAGTGTAGAAGTCCCTGATAGAGGCCTGTTTGTGCAAGTCTAATCCTATAAAGACAGATTTGGTGGAAGGATTTCAGGAGCGTTTATTTAATAAAGTGAGTCAATAGATAAAGGCCAGGGGGCATGTACGCCCAACCAACATCACTGGCCCAGAGCACCAGGAGACGTTTGGGCTGTGTGTCCAGACACAAACACAGCTGTCACCATCCAACACTTCCTGGGGTCTGGGAAGGTTGGAGTTTCCTTATTGTTCTCCAGCGTAGCCTCCATATGATCTTCAGGGCAGCTACACCACTCAGTGCTC
This sequence comes from Yasuhikotakia modesta, assembly GCA_036877545.1. Classification (NCBI taxonomy): domain Eukaryota; kingdom Metazoa; phylum Chordata; class Actinopteri; order Cypriniformes; family Botiidae; genus Yasuhikotakia; species Yasuhikotakia modesta. The sequence continues at coordinate 32,225 of JBAJNP010003388.1, forward strand.
TCCCTGAACAAGTGACCTCTGACCTGCTGAAGTGTGTGGATTCGTGATGTTTAGAAGTTATCGTGAACCAGGTTAACATGCAGGATCAAGCATCTGTTGGTAGAGGTTCTGAGGAGCGTAAACAACGTAAAATTAGTTGTGCTGGCAGCAATGCCAACAATTCATCAAAGGCCCAAACAATCTGTTTGACTATTGACTGACTGTTTGACTATTGACTGAAAGCTGGTTTGGGAAACATTTAGTGATGCAAATTTTGTCCACAAAGTGTCAACAATCTGTTTAAATATTAAGTGTCACACTTGAATAAAGTAAAAGAATCTGGTATTATTTATTAACTCAAATGTAAAACATAAATGAATTACTCTTAAAGATTGAATTAATAATGAATATTGTTGAATATTGTTGAAAATTGGACGTTGTTTGATAATCAATAACAGCAACAAATGACCATAATTACCTTCTAAAATAAATGTACCATGACTACAGCACATCACTGACATGAAGAACATAACAACTCTTACCTGACACTCATGTAAACAAATGTCTGTTTATGGGTAAACAGTTTAACAGCTACAGGATTGTTTATTTGTTTATTCATTAGAATGGGAACGCGCGTTAGTTTCTGCGCTAGTTCATGTGCACCAAACACACGAGAACTGCGTGTGATAACGTGATATCACATTTTATCACGTTTCGATATTTCAGAGCCAATAACTCTGAACAGATATTCAGATATTTGAAGCGGATCAATACGAGTGAATGAGTCTCGTCAGCGCGACGCGCTAATAAACGTAACGCTCCGTTTAAAAAGCAGGACTGTCCAATCAGAACCCGTCTTACCTCAGGAGGCAGCGGCAGGGGGCGTTTCTAAAACTGAAGCGAACGGTGATTGGTTGTGCTGAGGTTACGCTGTCCAATGATATTTTTAACCCGATTGGTACTGACGTCACTTCCCCGTGGCGGCACGTCCTACAGCGCGACCGCATACAAGAAACTGATTTAACACAAACTGGCTTTAAATTTACTGGCACTCAAGAAACCAGGGCAATATGTGTTAAATATAAACATAATTACTAGCTATAAAGATAATGAATTGATGATTAGTTAATACAATATACAAGTTAGGAATATGTGTCGATGTTCCCCTAAAATTTAACATAACTGACACAAAGTCTTAACGATGTCTGGATTCATTATTTTCTCTGTGAGTAGCTCTTTAATTTGGGTTGTTTTTAAGTTCTTTACTGTTTAAAGTGTGTTTGTTGTGTTTTCGACGCGTTAAAGCGTTAACATAACGCTGCCCCTCAGTGGGTGTGGCCCAGCAAGCTCCGCCCACTGTGACGTCGGGTCGCACCTTTTGAGCAACATTTATAAATAATTCATTTTACTGTTATTCAAAATAGTTTCACTGCATTAACAACGTTTTAAAATATCAGTGAAATACACACTCTTTATATAAGTGATATTATTATACTGCTATTGGAGAATTATAAAAAATCTATAATAAAAAAAAACATATTATTTGTCTATACATATATATACATATACTATACATATAGTCTGATGTTATGAAACTGGTGACTGATTCGTTTTTAATGTCTTGTATATGCTTGTATTGTAGCTGTGGGATTGTGTCCTTTAGAAATGAATCTGGCTGTTGTCCTTTTAGTAGATGGAAGGTATTTACTGCTGTTTAAAAACTGAATTGAAACATCCTCACAAAAGGTGTTTTGAGAAATGTTTCACTGGTTTTGTGTCCGTGGCAGATGGGTGAGTCTGAAGAGTATTATAAGAATATAAACGTATTAACAGCTTATTGAGAAGCATGAGTGCATCTAACCATCTCACTGATTTCAGTGTTGGACTGCTAGACTCTCAAACCCAAGAACTGGACTCACAGTTGTGAAAGATTCAAGCTAATAATTAACCATTTGAGCCTCAATTTTCTCTCAAACACAAATAATGGATGAGTATTTAAAGCCAATGTCATGTCAAGTGTTTATGAATGGTTATATTGAAATAGTCAGAAATGCTGCAATAAGTGTTGGCTGTTGTTTTATGTCCCCCGGCACCACAAATTTACATCATCTGTCAGAATCTGCACAATGTTTCTTCTGTTGCTAAAGTACGTAAAAACAGATTATTATATGTCAGGTTTTCATTCTGATTTAATTCCTATTACTGTTGCAATTTTCTGTTTTACTCCAAAAACTTTTATTCATGCTGTTTTCCTTTTATAGAGTTTTCCATGAACACAGATCAGCTCCAGTCAAAGGTAACTTGAAGTCCCTTTAAAGCCAGGATTGGTGATTTGTTCTAGAAGCAGGTTTTGTTATGCTGGTCGAAAGTCTCTTAACATCCTGATAGTCACTAAATGGTAATATATAAGTGTTTATAATAGTAATATATAAGTGTTTTACTGTAGTGTACTAAAGTGTTTTAATGCCCTACTATACTCGTACCCTTTCATGTGTTTCTAGGAGGCGGGGCTTCGGAGAGGGCGGGGCTTTGGAGAGAGCCCTGAGAGGATACTTGTGCAGAATCTTGTGCTTTCAATGCTAGGTTACCATTGCTAGCCTGTCTAAATGACTCACCTTCATCTAAATTCATTATTAGTCTTTTTTCCTTGTGCTGCTTTGTGTTCTAAAAACCATCCAATAGATACAAACATGATCAGCGTTTCTTTCTGGAAACAAGAAAAGCTGTTCTCCCCCAATCATGCTCTGATGATGAAAGCAGAGATATCAACCATCCCTCAATTCTTTCTTGTGAGGTTTTATGACCTTCTGTCGGCCAATCACCTTCCGTTCGTCAGCGGTGGGTGGTTGATAAAAGCAGAACAGCTGAGCAGAGGAGTTCAGATGAGACGAACTCGACACCTACTGACTGATTCAAAAACATCCAGCTGCAGAGTCTCGTCTTGTCTTCTGGAGATTTATCCAGCCTTCAAACTTAGAAGACATCACTGAAGGTAAGACAGATCTGAAATCTGTGCTGTTACACATTACACTATGCTGTCTGTTTCCATTAGATTCTAATTACAAGGTGAGTTGCAGATCTTTGTGTGCAGGGTTATGTAAGTGCTAACAACAAGCGCACAACATGTTAGAAACAGAGACAGATGAACAGAAAGAGAACAAAACAACATCACACATTCTGCCTGTGATCTATGTGTTGTGCCAGAACTGAATAATATTCTAAGAACTGCCCTCTTACCCTGCAGGAAACAGAGTGAAGGTGCGAATTTCAAACAGCCTCACTGGGTTTGTATAAATCCAGCCAGCATTTGATCTGTTTCTCAGTGAAGGAAAAGCAGAGTATAAAGCGAGCAGAAGATAAGAGATAAAGGAGGTTCATTCATTTTACACTTGAGTCTTTATTACCATAATTTGGCAGATGTTCAATGTACAAAGGACATTCATATTCACAGGTGGAGCTGTTTTACATATTTAACATATAAACCCTGGAAATAAACCAGCACTATTTCTTTAATGAATGCTGAGAAGCACAAGAAGGACAGTCATTCTGAGTTTGTTGAGCCTGTTCATTAATGAAGATTGGAAGACTGGTGTTGACCAAAATAACCTGTTTTTAAAACATCTTCCAAGGTTTTAAGGTATGTTTGTTGTTTTTTTGCAGGGGCTGACATGTGGTTCACCTGGATGCTGCTCTTGGCTTCTCTGGCCACACCCACCGCTGCATCGAGAGCTCGTGAATGGGCTCATCATGGCGCTCAGATGTTTGCCGACCTCAGCCCTCGAGAGATGAATGCTGTGAGAGACTACCTCCACTCCTGCAGCGAGCTGGGCCTCACCTCAGCCCGAGACAAGTCCATGAAGAAGAACAGCATCCTTCTCATGGAGCTTCATGTCCCTCGCAAACACGAGGCCCTCAGAGCACTGGACAGAGGTCAGGCCAGACCTTCACGCCAGGCCCGCGTGGTGGTGCAGTTCGGCAATCAGCCAAATCCAAACGTGACAGAGTACATTGTTGGCCCTCTGCCTTTTCCAAATTCCTATGAGGTCAAGACTTTTAAGGGTGACCGGCCAGTCCGCTTTGAGTCAAGGCCAATTACTGTAGTGGAGTATGACCACCTGCATAAAGTTTTGGAGAAAGTCGGAAGAAAGGTAAACAAGATTCTGCAGGAGAGCACCGGATTTACCTACGGCAACTGCACCAACCGCTGTCTGACATTTTCAGACATCGCTCCTCGTGGGCTGGCACCAGGTGAGAGACGGACGTGGGTTATGTTGCAGAAGTTTGTGGAGGGCTACTTTATTCACCCTGTGGGCTTTGAGATCCTCATTAACCACAGGGATCTGGACCCAGAAAAGTGGATGGTGGAGAAGGTGTGGTACAACGGGCAGTATTTTGACAGCGTAGAAGAATTTGTGGAGAAGTATGAGAAGGGGACGATCTCCAAACACAAGCTGCCTGAGCACGATGAGGAAGATCTGTTTTCCACCTACATTCCTCGGGGACACACCAACACACGGACAAACATCCACGGGGCAAAACTTGTGGAACCCCAGGGCCGCAGATATCAGGTGGATGGGAACTTTGTGGAATACGCCGGATGGTCCTTTGCCTACCGGGTTCGCTCCTCTGCTGGTCTGCAGATCTTTGACCTGCGCTTTAACGGGGAGAGAATTGCCTATGAGGTTGGTCTGCAGGAGGCTATTGCGTTCTACTCTGGAGATACTCCAGCTGCCATGCAGACCAAATACATTGATGCAGGGTGGGCAATGGGCACCTCCGATTATGAGCTGGCTCCAGGAATAGACTGTCCAGAAATTGCACACTTTGTGGATCTTTACCACTACTATGACACTGACAAACCTGTACGGTACAGAAATGCACTTTGCATCTTTGAAATGACCACAGGGCTTCCATTGAGAAGACACTTCAATAACAACTTCCAAGGAGGCTACAATTTCTTTGGGGGTCTTGAAAACCATGTTCTGGTGATCAGAACTACATCCACCGTGTACAACTACGACTACATCTGGGACTTTGTCTTCTATCAGAATGGCGTAATGGAGTCCAGAGTGAGCGCCACAGGGTACATCCATGCAACCTTCTTCACAGAGAATGGACTGAACTATGGAGCCAAGGTTTACAACTATGTACTTGGTAACCTGCACACCCACCTGATTCATTACAAAGTGGACCTTGACATTGGAGGTGAGTTTAGTTCTAGCTTCTATCTCAGTGCTGAATCTGAACTCAAATAAAAATCTGTTTTGTGATCCTGTGTGCAAATGACAACTGCCTAAAGGGGGTCAAATACCAGCTAATTGTTTAACGTTTTTGTTCTGTCTGTTTGAACAGGGAGGGACAACAGCTTTGAGACTATTGAGCTCAAATATGTCAACTTCACTAACCCCTGGAGCCCAGGACACACCATCATGCAGTCCAAACTGCACCGGACGCAGCACACAACTGAACGCAGCGCTGCTTTCCGCTTTGGCAAGAAATTTCCTAAATACCTGCACTTCTATAATCCCAACCAAACAAACAAATGGGGGCAAAAGAAGGGCTATCGAATCCAGTACAACTCGCATGGCAACAGTGTTCTGCCCCGGGGCTGGAGAGAGGAGAATGGCATCACATGGTCAAGGTGAGCAGAAGACATTTAAAATGAGGACTTGCGTTATTTTTGCGTTATGAGTGAGTGTGTTGTTCTGAGTGCAGGTACCCGTTAGCTGTGACCCGACACAAGGACAACGAGGTCACCAGCAGCAGCATCTACACCCAGAATGACCCCTGGGAACCGGTCGTTTCCTTTGAGGACTTCATTCGTAACAATGAAAACATTGTTAACCAGGTAAGCGGTGATCATAAACATCACAAAAGATTTAAAAACTAACTTAGCAGAGCTCCAAATGCCCAGTAAACAGTAGGAACAGTGATATCACAGGAAAAGATTATGGATTGCAGCTTTATGTTAATTGTGTTAATAACTTCATTTCCTCAGAAATCTACTCATAAATCAGAACCACCATTTAAAAGAACTTAAGTCCCACATTCAGTGCATTGCTGTAAGCGTTTGACATGAGCTTAACTCTAGGGACTAAATTACAAGATAAATATAAACCTAAAGGAACACATTTCACACAATGTCTTTCCTGGCAGGATTTGGTTGCCTGGGTAACGGTGGGATTCCTGCACATTCCTCACTCTGAAGACATTCCCAACACAGCCACTCCGGGGAACTCAGTGGGGTTCTTCCTGCGCCCCTTCAACTTTTTTGACGAGGACCCTTCGCTGGCGTCTCGCAGCACCGTCATCATTCGACCGGATGAAAAGGGTCAGCCGAAGGTTCAGAGATGGACTCCAGAGGTCATAGGTCACTGTGTGTCCGATACGCCGTTCTTCTACAACGGCACATATGCTGGAGTGTAGACAGAGACTGGACTGCATCCTGTTTTGTGCTGCATAGAACATTTACAAAAGCTCTGAATGAATATGCTTTTAGAATAAAATATGTACTTTCAGATAATGCACTTCTGACATCATCACCCAGGGAGCTTAAAAACGTTTAAATACAGACGATATAACACACCATATCAATATGCTGAATTCTTCTAAACATAGTAGAAATGATTGTAATGAATGCAAATCCTGTATCTTTTCAAACATGTTGATATTTTCATGCAAATCTAATAAATAACATTTATTTCACCCAAAAATAAAAACTTTTTCATATTTTCATGACAATTTAACCTCCTCAAAATTCTAACCCGGACATTTCTCTACAGTTTTGTGAGACTCACCTGTTGAGTGTTTTGGAACATAAATGAATGATATCGTGTTTAACGTACCGTGAGCGCTGTTTCTGATGGTTGTCATGGTAACCGCATTGTGGGCTAGATGGAGGGCCATAGGGTCCTAAAGTAAGAGGATGTATCCATGGATTGGTTTTATCAGCGGGGAGCATCCAGGATGCAGGATGTCGTATCCGTGAGCTCAGGATCACAGCGGCCACTTCTGCAAACAGATCCGTTCTGGAATCTCTGCAAACAGACCATAATTCACCCTCTGTTTCATTGGAAAACGTGGAGGATGTGTAAAACTTTAAGGGATGTGTGTAATATCCATGTATAAGGGATGTGTGTAACAATCTAAAGAAAAACATAAGGGCCTTTATTGTGTAGAAGCGACACAGCATGTATTTTGAAAGCGCTGTATTTGAAGTGTGTGTAGTGGAGGCGAGTCTGATGGGCCAGTAACAGAACGTGTGTTTGTTTGGGTTTTACAGTGTGTGTTAAAGCAGTTTTATTCCTCTGGGGTGGTAAAACTTCATATAGAACTGCATTCTTAAACACGCCATGGCAACAACCCATGCATCACATTATAACTGAACCCTTACAAGTTATTTGTGAGGAAAGCTGCAGCATTATTTTTAACACACACTTAATGTTTATAAACACAAAATAATACAGAAAACCTTCTTTAAAGCAAAGAAAATTGGAAACAGAAACTAAAGACATGCAAACAACTGTTAAATCGTTACAACAATCAAACTGAATAATTAAGTTATATAAAGCCATTTAAACTGGTCATTATATGTGAAAATCAGAAGCGTTTACTGGGCAGCTGGATGCTTTAATGGGACGGATGAACAGCGACCTCTGCTGGTAGATTCTGTAACTACATGGATGTTAATCCACAGACCCATGTGAACATGAGTCTATGTGAAACTACACAAAACACTCAGATAAATATCAGCTAATCCCTATAGTGTCTCCTAAACAAGTGCAGTTAAA
>JBAJNP010003389.1:0-39991 GCA_036877545.1 Yasuhikotakia modesta
GAATGTTAGTCATTGTTCTTAGAATGTTCTCTGTTAGCTGGGATTGTGTTGAGACTTACATGAAGTCATAGAATGAGTTAATCTCATTTTTAATGTGTTTGTACATTTAATTATGAAGCATTATTGTCATCAGATACTGTATACTGTATGTACAGTAGGGCCAGGTGACTTCCTTTGTTCTCTCTGTGCTAGCAAAGGGGGCACCGGGGGCCGTGTGAAGCTCACTGATGCGTTCATCCTCCCCTGTGATCAGCGAGAGAATCTCACTGCACAATGCACAGCCATGGACACGCACAAACACCCTCACAGATGCCCCTGTAATCACTGCCATGTTATGCAAATACTGTTGATCTTTATATAAAACTGAGAAATGGCTTCCAGTTGTTTATGCTCACGATGTGGCGGCACTGGAGAGCAGCTTCGGTGAAAAGAGGAAATCATATTGTATCCAATGATAATGCGGCAGATTAATCCGTGAAAGCGTTTCTTCCATATTCATAAACAGAATGAAACGCATTAAACGGCACAAACAACATGAATTAAGTCGTTTTTGCAGACAAAAGAAGTTTTCTTGGAAGCGCCGAAGGAATCAAACAAGCAATTAATTTTGGTCTCCTCGTCAGACTAGATATTGTCGGCCTGTCTGTCAGTCATAACAACACAATATGACAGACTTTAAAAGCTACTCTTTCTTTTTTTAACTTCTTTCTCTGGTAAACACTGGAACAAATCAGGTTGTGCAGAGAGATCAACATTTTCCCCAAATGGAACAAAGCCAGACTCTGGAGTCTCGGTGCTTTTCAATCAGAGTCGTTGTATCTTGGATGCTGACGTCATGGAAACGGGCTGTGTAGGAACCAGCATAATTGTAACACGTCTGACTCTATAACTCCTGCCATCTTAGATCATCTAAAGCTGAATCCAGGCAAAGTGGCCACTCTCAGTGACCCGGTTCTGTCTGCAGGCTGCAGGCTTATCAATGGAGCCGGCTAGGTGACATGCTGCGAGGCTGAATAGCTTGTTAACAGAGCAACGGTGGACACAGCGTCAGAAACTCTCAGCAATGGCACATTCATGCAGTCACCAATTCTCTCTGCAGTTTAATGATTGACGTGTGATAAGGTCATTTTATTGTTTTGAGTGATGTCAGAGAAAAGGAGTCACACTGCATGGATTCTGCTGGTGAAGAAGTAACTAAAAAGAAATTTTAAAAACAGAGCACACAAAAAATGAAAACTTTGACATCAACCTAAATGATAGAATTTACTGCTTTAATGGACACTGCAGGCAGTATCCTGGCTTAATGCGCCTGTACTGGAAATAGTCTGTGATTAAAATAATTACTAATTAATACTGTTTTTCCATTGGTGTTTAATTACATGATATATAAATATAATATTTCCTTCCTGTAATGACATTAAAAACTCTGTTGTGTTGCTGTTGTGTGTTTTACAAACAGGCTGTTTGTGTAACCATATGTCTGTGTGGGTGTGGGTGTGTGTGTGTGTGTGTGCGTGTTTTGCAGGTATACATGAGTTTCCCGATGATATGTTCACCAATCAGGAGCGACTGGAGGGGGCCGTAGCTTTGCACGTTCTGTGTGTAAGTATATTAACCATCTGTCTTTAATTCTCATCATCACAGTGACAAATGTCTCGTTCAAGCGGATATCTATTTATAAAATGACATGAACACTTTAACTTACAAGGCAGCACAACCCATTCAAGCACTAGTTTAGCCCCTGATCATACCTGTATTGTTTGTTGTAATTGTTATTGTAATTATAAGTGACATTGATCTTTGCCGCATTAACCAGTTCTCAAAACTAGCTCTGTACAGCTTAGTTTAGTTCAGTAGTTCATATAAAAATTATATATTATATATATTTATAGATGAATAAATCTGTTCTCTGAAGATTTCTAGCTGATGTTTTCAGTTTTCACACCACATCTTGTGGTCAAGATGTGCTGTATGTAAAATCTTGATTAGAGGAGCTACCGTACACATTTTATTATAAAATTGTCAGCTATGAATTTTAATAAAACTCAGCAATCCAATTACAACGTAATGAAATCAGGTTCAGATATTTACTTTAACAAAGGTCACATAAAACCTTATTTCTCCCAAGACCATATTTTCTGAGCTAATGTATCCATGTGCATTTTACAGCTTTATAATTATACTGTTTGATTACAAAGATAAACATAATTATAACAATCATAAAATAATTATTAACAAAATATTACTCTAACATTATCCGGGACTTCATTGCTGTGAGCTATGAAAGAGCAATAACATTTTCCTTTGGGCGTAACTATAATTTGTTTTGTCTGAGGTAAATAATAAAAAATGTTGAATGGTTACTATGGTGATCAGTGATGCTGGGAGACATTCCTTGACAACGTTATGCTAATTCAGGAATACATACTTGTTTAATACATTAACTACAGTTGTTTTCTATACAACTAGTTGTTCTGTTCCTATTCTCCCATTGTAAGTTCACAGTGTGACTGTTCTTCATGTAATATCTTTCCCCCAAGAGCCCCATCATGAGAAGCAGGTACTGATGTGGAACTCTGTGTTCCCATTACAACCCCCTGCAGGGTTGGTGGGACACGGCCATTGTTACTGAGATAGTTGCCCATGTCCACAGAGAGTAAGTGGATGAAGACGCTTCTTTAAGACTCCCTCCAGCTGTTTGCGTGTTTTATTTACCTTCAGGGGTTTGAGGAGCCCAGTTTTGCCTCCTCAGAAGGTCAAGATAAAAGCACGAGGAGGGGAGGAGAGACGAGTGGGGAGAGATTACGTAATGGCATGGCAGTGTGGCGGCTGAGCTGAATTAGATTCAGCACTGATTGGTTTAGTCTTGGAAGAAAGAGTTGGCAAATAGATCCTATTGGTTGGCTGGAGGTTTTTTTGACTGAATGGGTTTTTAGGTGTGTGTATTGTAAAGTATGTTTCATGTAGAGCCATATTCATTTGACACACACACACACACAGACAGTTGTTGTTGCATTATATATGAAAAATATGGAAAACTGTATGTTCTTTCCTCTATACACTAACCCTACCACTAAACCTAGGCACCACAGAAACTCTCTGCTGTTTTAGATGTTCAAAAAAAGAATAATTCTGTATGATTTGTAAGTTGTTTTCCTCGTCAAAATCTAACAATGTCTCCACAAGGTTAGAATTTACTGGTATTACTTGTGGGGACATTTGGTCCCTATAATGTAATGAAAACCAGGACCACACACACAATTGTTACACAATAGTTTAATTTCAATTGACTTTTGATTGGTTTTTAATTTAATTTTACATGCCTCCTTATAAGTAATGTTAGCGGGTGGTCAGTGTGTCCTGTTTTTATGTACACCCCCAAGACACACACATATGTGACTGTGTGTTGTGTATGTACTGTAGGGAACATAACATCTGTGATTCACACCCATCTAAACACACCAGATGTCAGAGCAACTAATCCTCAGCACCAAACACACACACAAACATGCTAGCTTGTGCAACATAACTGGCAACTCAATTTCCGCCTTACTCTGCATTCAAAGGGCAACAGCCTCCTTCAGTCCCTTTCTGACATGAGACCCTTTCTAAGAAAAGGTCTGAGTGGTCTCAGTAGACAACCGTTTCACTGGAGGACAGATTGCTCTGAGAATAACTGAGTTTAATGGTGTTGACACTCATGTACTCCAATCTGCCCTCACGCAAGATTTTCGCCTTGCACAGATTTCATTCTCCTCCCGCAGTGGCTTCTAGAGTGTTTTTAACCTCCTTATGTAATATTTCTATGAACTGACTGAGACTTCAAGTAGCTGATTTGAGGGGGTATTTTTACCCTGGACAAATCTTGACTTTAAAACCGTGGTGTAATCATGTGGATATTTATTTTGGCTACATTAGTATATAATCTCTGGACACATTTTAATGGAATAGTTACAAAATGAGAATTGTTTTTGAATTTCCTGGTCCTCACCAACTAACAATATTAGGTTTTTTACAAACAACTTAAGAATAATGTTTTTAATAAATGTGTAAATGTGTTAGATATCATAAATGTATATATAACAATGTATATATTAAAGTGAATGATCTACTAATGTTTTAGAACATTATCTCTTGGTAACTTTTACAGAACATTTAGAGAATGTTAGCCAGCGTTCCTGCAAGCTGTGTCATTTCTTTCATAAAATCAATGTGAAGGAAAACAAGGGGTTGTCAATAATGAAATGTGACAAAAACAAAAATAGCATTGAACGAATCTTTCTGTGTTTCTCTGAAGGCCGTGTATATGTTTTATGCTCTGGCTCTGGTGTGTGATGACTACTTTGTGCCCTCTCTGGAGAAGATCTGTGAGGTAAGATGTCCATATCTCACAGTTCTGCAATCACTTAGCATTTGGAAGCACGTCTAAGTCCAAGTTCTCTTCTAGCGCTTCCACCTCAGTGAAGATGTAGCAGGAGCCACGTTCATGGCGGCAGGAAGTTCTGCTCCTGAGCTCTTCACCTCAGTCATAGGTAAAGCAGAACATCTACACCACCTGCCCTTGTGATAATACCCATCACCAAACAGAACCATCACAGCTGGACCTCCACGTGCAGTTTGTGAGCTTTCCTCTGCTTTCTGTGCAGGTGTATTTATCACTAAAGGAGATGTGGGTGTGGGGACAATCGTGGGTTCTGCTGTCTTCAATATCCTCTGTATCATTGGAGTGTGTGGGATCTTTGCTGGACAGGTGCCCATTCCTCTGCATGTCAATACACAAGCACACGTTTTTTGTTTGTTATTTGGAATAATAAAAGAGGAAGACAACCACTCGAAATCCCTATAATAACAAATGTATATATATGTATATTTGCATATACAATATATTAAATGTATATAAATATATAAAAAACAGTTATAGATATAACTACGTGCATGCACTAGTTTACCTTACTAGTTGCTGACAAACTAGTCAACCCATCCCGACCCATGGCCAGTAAGATATTTTTCTTTGATGTGCAATGAAATGTAGGTATTGCACAAACATCTTGAGTTCATCTTAAGCATTTGTGAAGGTGTCTTAAATAGGCTGTTGTGTCCCTGTAGCTTAACTGGTAGAGCATTGTGTTAGCAACTGGTAAGCTAAGGCCAACACACATACACCACCCTGATACACCACCCTGCACAGATCAAGCTTAATAAAGCCATTAGTGAGATCACACTGACAGTGAGAATTGGGCCAACTGCTCTCAGGGGTCAGTAGCTGTAGCTGATGAGGTCAACTGTGGTGTTACTTTCTATTTTTCATCCTCTTTCCAGTTCAGTCAATCATTCACACTTTGTTGACCTTCTGAGACTCGTGTTATGTTAACTCTAAGATGATTTTAGGGCTAAACTAATAGTCATGCTAATAAGCAATATACATTTGCACAATAATTGTTTATTGTATTTATTACTAGTTTCTTAATTTATTTTCCTTAAGGAAATTATAATCCTGTATCAGTGATGTCAGTAAATCATTCCCAGAATGGCACAAGGCCATAAGACACTAACAGTCTATCAGAGCAGAGCAACAATGGAGATTCCGGTTGCCATGGCAACACCAAACGAAGCGCATTACCTGCGGTGTAGGTTAAGCTGCGCTGGCGTGAGCAATGGTGCCATGCTTCTGATGCTCTGACGTACACCTGCTTGTTATGGCAGGATCACGCTGCACAATGGCAGGCATGTGAATTACTTCATGCAGCTGCCACAGGAAGTCGTGTCCATATATGGTGTCCACTTCCTTCATTTACTCTGTGCATTTACACAGATCATCAATGCCACAACTGCTTACAAAAATCTCAAAATAGTCATTTGATCGGAGAAGAATTGTTTATATTTGTGCAGAGAAAGGGTCTAATTTTATGGTTAATGCTAAAATGCATGAGTTGTTTTCAGTGGGACGTATCACAAAGTTTTCCTTATAGCAAGAAATACTGAATTCCAAAATTGAATTTCAATTACACTTGCTCTGTAATGTCACAACATCCAAGTGGCCAGTATTTATAAATACATTTAGTTAGTAATAATGGAGCTAAATCATTTGAATTCAAGTCTTTATAAGCTTTGACATTTGGTGTATGTTTTGGTCTGTGTTGCTTACCTCTGTTTTTAACTCTCCCCTGTTGAGGCAGGCAGTACGACTCTCCTGTTGGACGCTAATGAGAGACTCTGTGTACTACACTATCTCAGTGGCCACTCTGATCGTGGTGAGTAGAACTCTAAGTGGCATCTCTTGCTTCTCTGAACCCAATGGGTCTCCTCGTGCAGCAAGAGAAGAGAAGCAAGTAGCTCTCCCGTGGGGCCCATGGCTTGCAGCACAGACCTCTTATTTGCCCACATACTGCATGAGTCCCAGCACAGAGCAGCAACAAACATGGGGTAATAGTACTCTGTACCCTAAAAACAGAGATGTTACGTAAAGCACTTTATTAAACATCTGATTAACACACAGAACGTATCGTACAGTAACACTCAATAATTAAAACACAGAACTGCATCTGATTTGCACTGGAGCCTAAACAAGATTAGTTCTGGAAGTACATGAAAGCCTCTTCAGGCATGAATATGTATGAACATGATACCAGTAGCGTCTCATATATTCTCTCTCTCACACACACACTCTCTCCTGCAGCATTTACAGTTCATAGGTTCAAAAGTTTATATAACCTTATAGAATCTGTGAGATGTTTTTTTATAGAAGATTATTTAGTACTGCCCTAATACACATTAATATTTTATGTTTAATATGTATATATATTAGGATCCAAAAGTTCATAGACACCGCAGTGAAGATGTAATTTATTTCTAAACATTACGACACAAACATGAAGAAAAATTTGTTATTCTCAGCAGTTTTAAGGTCATGAATAAGCAAATTGGTTAATTTTATACTTTGATCCCAACAACAACAACATTCTGGAAATCATGTTTAAATTTTAATTTCTGCATTAAAAAAAGTGGTCAGTAGTAACTTTACTTCCCACTGTATATACATACATGTCATATATTGATCCACACTGTATATGCATATAAGTTGCTCAGCCTTTTGGCTCGTATCGCCCTCTGGTGGTGAGATGGAGACAGTGGCGTTTTAATGGTTCAGAAACGTTTGTAAGAATTATTTTCTTCTGTTTTCTTTCAAGTTCATATATGACGAGAAAGTGACATGGTAAGATTAAAGTTAATATTTGCACCCTTCATTTTTAAATCACTGTTATATTACATCCAGTCACTTATGTAACTTGTGTAACTTGTTTCTCAGGTGGGAATCTCTCATCCTAGTATTGATGTACCTAGTTTACATTCTAATAATGAAGTAAGTGCTTTATATTGAGAATATATTGTGAGTGTTGTTCACTTTGGTAATCTCACCTCTGTTTATGTCTTGTATTGCTACTTTGCTGCACAGATTTAACTCACGGGTGGTGCTTTACATTGAACGGCGGAAAAAGAATTCTGGAAATCTCGGTAATGGCACCACGAGTAATACAGACATTGATGACGGGTGTGATGCTACTGTTGTGTTGCTTAAGAAAGGTAAATATAATGGTGTGAATGTTTGTATATAGCTGTGCGTGTGTTTATGCATTAATGTATATGTGTGTGTGTGGGTGTGTGTGTGTTTATGCATGTGTGTGTGTGTGTGCATTCTATTACATAAGCTACAGTTACATAAGAGACTGTATACATATTCTACATATATGTATTTTTTATTTATTAAGAGTACATCTGTCATCTGTTGTTTTTCTGCCACCGTTAGCTAATTTCCACAGGAAACCATCAGTGCTGATGGTGGATGAGCTGCTGTCTGCGTATCCCCATCAGCTGAGCTTCTCTGAGGCCGGAATGAGAATCATGATCACCAGCCACTTCTCTCCCCGCACACGTCTCACAATGGCCTCACGAATGCTCATCATGGAGGTCAGTCTCACACACACACACCTGAACACTCCTACCTTTGCCTAGACACAGTTATGGCAAATAATACTAGATACAGGTAGACTTACACTATGTGTTTGTTTATTCTGAGTAACATTTAGTGTTTGTGACTGCAGAGGCAGCGTCTGATAAACAGTCGCTTCAGTAACGGGGACTCAGATGTGGCGGTGAAGATACCAGGAAAACACGGGGTGGAGAACGGCCTGGCAGGACCGGACCGGGGCCTGAATGGACGAAAGGGTGGTCACCATGACGATGACAGGGGAGGGGCTGAAGCCGGCACTGACACAGAAAACGAAAACGAGGATAATGAGAACAATGAGAATGATGAGGAGGAAGAGGAAGATGAGAACGAGGGGCCCTACGTTCCATTCCGCTGCCCCAGTACGGTTATTACTGATTACCGTTAACATTGCTGTCCTCTAATAATATTTTTTAAATATATGCTGACGCCGTGTCTCCTTAAAATTCAGCCTAGAAACCTGAAGAGTGTTAAATTACAAAATGTCTTTTGCTTAAAGGGACATTAAAAAATAACAATTAATTTACCCACCCTAATGTAGTTCCAAACCCATTTGACTTCAATTCTTTATTGATATTGGGCAGTATTTTAATAACTGACAACTTCAGTATTAGTCCACCCCCATCCACCCTTTAAAAGAATGAAGTCAAAATTAGGAGAATAAACTTGTAGCATTATGTTAAAAAAAGCTTTTAAAAGGTGTGATGTGATCTTGTGCAGATGGGGGCTGTAATAAGCTAAAGTGGCTGCTGGCCTGGCCACTAAGTCTGCTGCTGTTCCTCACGGTACCCAACTGTGCTACACCCCGCTGGGAGCGCTGGTACATGGTCACCTTCATCTCATCCACCCTCTGGATCGCTTCCTTCTCCTACATCATGGTGTGGATGGTAAGTGGGTTTCCACACGGATAATGACCTGTGATTCTGAATGGCATATTGGGTTTCCTAATAATGATCTGGTAAACCTGTTCAGTGGTTTGTTGACACTCCTGTGACAGGTCACGGTGATTGGATACACTATGGGCATTCCCGATGTCATTATGGGAATCACATTCCTGGCTGCTGGCACCAGCGTTCCTGACTGTTTGGCCAGCCTTATTGTGGCACGGCAAGGTAGGAACAACTTAATTTAAAATTCAGTTTTTATTCTCAAACATCACAGGTTCATTTCAAAGGTCTGGGGTCTTATGACAACAAGTATTTTAAGCCATTTTGTTTATAATCACACTCAACCTTTAGTAGATTATTGTGGTGTACATTCCTCATCATTCCTGATGGTTCTCCACTCTTTTTTCATCTTGTCTCAATCTTTTTTAGGGATGGGTGACATGGCAGTGTCCAACTCTATTGGCAGTAATGTGTTTGATATCCTCATTGGTCTTGGTTTACCCTGGAGTTTTCAGACTTTAGCCATTAGTTATGGCTCAACAGTAAGCTGACCATTTCATGTTTCTGTTTGTATTACATCTTACATGTAGTTATGAGTTTTGTGTACAAGGAAAGCAAACAAGTGAAAAACAAATGGAAAATAGTCCTGTTGATCAATCTAAGCTTTGTCTACATGTTTGTTTACCTCTGGCCTAAATTGAACACACATGTCGTGTGCTTAGAGCGTTGGAAAAGGTTTCGCTCTCTCAGTAAGATAAACACAAGGCTTTGCTTGAAATTACTTGCCAACAACCTCTGTTTGCTCATGTTTTAACATTCTGTTAGAATAAAGACAATAAAGCTACTCTTTAATTTCAAATGACAATAAATACTTTAAATTAGAAGGACAATAAAGCGACTCTTTAATGTAGTTAATTTAGAATGAAAATAAAGCTACTCTGACTAAATTGCTTTTCTGCCCAGATTCACCTGAACAGTAAAGGCCTAATTTTCTCAGTCGGGCTGCTGTTGGCATCTGTGTTTCTCACGGTATGTGTAAAGCAATCTCTCAAAAATGCTGTTTAGTATTTGCACAAAGCAAGTTATTTGACTCTTAATGGACTTTTCTCTCAGGTCTTGGGAGTTCATCTGAATAAGTGGAAACTGGACAGACGGTTGGGGTTTTTCTGTCTGCTGATGTACGCCGTCTTCCTGTGTTTTTCCATCCTCATCGAGTTCAACGTTTTCACCTTTGTCAACCTGCCCACTTGCCGTGAGGAATGAGATCACTTCTGCTCTCAGCTCTTCTCCTTGACCTTGTGAGGAAAAAATGGCACAAGTCCTCACGTCGGAGGCAGACCGGCTCTCGTTCCGAAGGAATATTTATTTATTGATTCAATTATTCTTTAATTCCTTGACAATGGGTACGATATTGATGGAGAATGTGAGTCTGTGGTATTATAAGACAGAGGAGAAAAGAGCGTTTGTGTTTTGAAGAATGGCTCTGTTGACCGATATAGACTTTTCTGGCGGGGAAAAAAACATGGTGAAAGATTACTACTGCCTGGATTGATGTGAATACTTTATTTCTTTAGATATTTTGCATATTACATATTTAAAGAATATGATCTAAATGTATTTTATGACGACACTTGTTTTATTAGCTGCTAATGGACTGAAAAAAAGAATGGACTTTCAATTCACATGGATTGAAATTATAGATTTATGAGGATTTGTTTAGAAACGATTATACTGAAAGGTACTGGTGACCTATTGTAAACACTTGTAAACAAAGTGGTAAACAGATAATCCTGTTGTTTTTTGGGGGCATTACCCAAGCCACTACTTTTAATCTTCATATCACTGACTGATTCGAAGAATCTGGGCTTATTGGTAAATTCATATTTTTAAGTAAGAATATGTTTACTTTGCAGGGAAGGGAATCAAGCAGAAAATACATCATATCAGATTAAACTTAGTCAAAAACATTTGCACCACAGTTTTGGAAAACAGCAGGCGTTTGTTAGCACCTGAGGACGTGTGTTGGAACCACACAATATACTACCAACATTTGCGTTTATTGAGAAGAAATTCTTGTGTGATATAATGGGATTCTATTGACGTTTATGACTTTTGTCTCTAACACTCTGTATATACTGAAACAGAGATATGTTAATTTATTAATTTATTGAAAACTATTTATGCACATTACTTTTCATGACATACAGAAACAAAACCACAGCTGTCCCAAAGAACAGACGAGGTCTGCGGTTCCAGCCAGTCGGCGCTGTTTAGTTCTTCAGATTTTGTGTGTGAGCATTTTGTACTGAATTTCATTTCCATCTCTGAATATGATGCACCCTTTTAGATGCACCTTCGACTCGAACGGTTTCTACTATTTGTATATGTGTGACGTGACATAAGAGGTTAATGCAGAGGTCATTTTTTTGAACACTCTGAACTTTGGCAGGCAATTAAGGAATATATACATATGTTTTATACTTGACTGTTTTGACATGTAAAAAAGGCCCATTTCCTGTTGATGGAAGAGTGAATGGCCTTAGTGGGCCACAAACCTATCAGCTGATTAGCAGGAAACGTGTCCTGATAAAATGAAGCTAATGTCAGATTGTTTTAGGTAGGATGTAAATTCTTAGGTGTAAATCACAGAAGCCGATGGAAATTTGCTGTAAACTTTTAAGAGGTAATTTTCTGTTAGCATGCCACACTTTTAGAATTTACTAAGGAATTTTTTTAATAAATCCTCTCAGCAGAACAGAAATCAAAAAGTTGTTTCCAAGGCTGCAGGTAACAACATGGATTTGTTTTTTTTCTGTGAAAGCTTACGTGTCCGTTTGTAAGTCAAAGGGGTTCAGACCTTGGACTTTTAAAAGGGCGATTTAAATGCCTTGTTTTGAAGTGTGCCTCTTGTTCTGGGTAATCAAATAGGCGTCACCACAATGCATCACACCTGTAGGCTTTTAACTGTGGCACGATATGTGTGGACTTTCAAGTTTCTGTTTGTTTTCTTTTATTATGGAGCCTCCAATGTCATGCAGATTTCTGAAGGCACAGACACCTTACAGGGACGTTTATGTTTTATGCACTGGTTAAAACTGGCTATTTTGTCTGTCATAATTTATTAATAGAATTTAGATGAAATAGAGACATCTGGAAGAGTATTGTGGCAGTATTTTATCACAAAGCAACTTTGTGTTTTGCGTTGCAGAATGTTTTCACAGTTTTCACAGTGTTCTTTAAGCAAAACAACATATTTATTCTTTAGCTCATAAAACTAACTATCAATTTGTCAGCTTACTGACATTTACTAGCATGTTTTAAAATCCAAAGCCACAATCAAGGGCATTTTTAACACTGATGTACCAGTTGGCAGCATTTATATTACCATATATGAAGGTTTTATTTTTAAATCAGATCACTCATAGAAGACAATGAACCCTGTTATACTTCCCAAATACACAACGGGTCTAAGGTTTAAGCAATGTGTTATACTCGGTACAAATAAGCTAGGTGTTCTGGAGCCGTTTTTGGGTGCTAAAGATTGTTGGTTAATTACTTTTTCTTGGTAAAGCAGGGTATTTAAAGAACAATGTCAGAAAAGCAGGGTGTATTACAATGAAAGAAATGCAATAATATTTAGATTAATTACTGTGTTTATATATTTTTTGCTTGTAATGTCTAAACATGACACATTACATTCTTTGGGTCTTATATGCTACTTTCACTACGTTTTGATAATGTTTGTCCACCCTGTGCTCCATATTAAGAATAATAAAAAGTGAGGCAACAGAACTGACTTTCACTGTTGACTTTCACAACGCTCTGTAAACAGTACAAAAGCTGTTACTTGCAGGTTTTGGGAGATAACATTGATGCCTGTTTATATGGTATATATTAAAGTCTAAAATGCTAATTCACAAAGTCAGTTATTACATACAGATCAATGTCACTTGGTCATAATCACTCTTGAAAATAAAAGTGCTGCTGTTTGTTTGTACGCACAACTAAATAATATAAATAATATTAATAGTTTGAGGGGCATGCACAACAAATTAGCCCAAAATTAAGTTTTACTCATATTGTCTGCTATTTCTTCATGGATTGAAACCGAAATGTGATTTTTACAGATTGATGCATTGTTGATGTACATAAATATACTTTTTTTGTCTTCGCCTGTATATCTGTTGACTATATTTTCATAGATACTGTACAATGTTTGGGTCCTTTGTTTATTTTATTGTTGTTGTGTTCAGGGATTTATACCCTTTGGTTTGCTAAATTGCATGGGACATTTAACTATAATAAATGATGTTTATTACTATTACACATTGTTAAGCACTGGACAACAGCTGTTGAATTAGAGCATTAGGTTATTGCATGTTTTTTGTTTTGTTTCTGTTTCAAAGGGAACTCTGCTGGGCTTCTTCAATGACAGCGTAAAGTAGATTTTATTCAGAGTAACTGATCTCTTCTGGATTTCAGGAATCATGAAAAAATGGTGGTTTGCTTTATTAACTTTATTAACTGTTTTGTTCAGGTGTTTCAGTTGTATATCAGAGAACATTTTTGCTACTTGAGCATAATTAAAATGATCTTTGCTGAGGTAAGCCATGCTGTCGTCCTTATAAGAGAGAAAAAGTGTGTGTGTGTGTGTGTGTGTGTGTGTGTGTGTGTGTGTGTGTGTGTTTGGGGGGGGTCACATTAAAAAAATGCCCTTAAATATATAGTGAAAGAAACCGAAGTGAAGTGCCTTTAGAATTGTAATAGGCACAAATAAATTCACAATAATTGCCCTTTGCATTCAGTCAATTTGCATGAGAGTTTGGGGATAAAGTGTAGTGAGCATATAGTCATTATGTTCTCACAATCATTGTAGTACGTTACTGTAGTATACAGAAATATGTCAATAACCAGTTCCGGGAAAATTTTAGGTTGTTCCTACTAGTTAAAAATTCCCTGTTCACTGGACAGAGTTAAAAGGCTTTAAATCCTGTCTGTGTACGTGAAACGGGACAGCTTTCCTGTAACTTTATAATGAATTAATTCTGACTTTATCTACCGCTGTTATAATTTCTCAGCCTTTAACTTTCTGTATAACGGAGCGCAAATACAGCCTGCTGACGTCACTGCTCGCTGCGCTTGTGGAAGTTGTAGTCCTTTTAAAAATCCCAATGTTCCGCCAACGTTGCTGTGACGTTTTGGTAACGTGGTACTAGCGTTAGCTGGGAACCGTTTGATAACCATTTCCGCATATTTCTCCCACATATCGCCGTGTTTATCAAGAAGGGCATTTTCAGGGATTCAATCTGGCGTGAAGTGTTTTTTGTGCACTCAAATAAAAACGTGCTCATATAAATGGATCCGAGCAACATCAGTCGCACAAACTGGCCTATAAACCGACGGATGGAGGGTTTCGTGATCAAACACGCTGAAAACATGGCACTGGGGACAGTTCAGAGATGTTCCTCAGCCGTGTCTGAGGATATGCAACCTCTGCCAAACGACAAAAGCTCAGAGGACATCTCGGGGCGGGCCGAGGTGAACTACAACGCGAATGCGGGGTCCTTTACACCCGCAGCAATGGCGGTTAAATGTTTGCACGAGGATGCATCTTCACTATCAGGTAGCCTGCGAGCACCATCGCTGCTTGAAACTTTGTTTAGTTTCCTTCAGTCCTAAAAACGCTCCGTTGAACGAGATGCGCCCCGAAATCTCACGAAACGGGCACGTTGTATAATGCAGTCTAGACTGCATTGAAAAACACTGGTTTTGTAACGTGATCAACAACTTTAAAACACTTCATACGTGTAAACAAACACGTTTCTTGAGCGTTTGGGGGGTAACGTGTCCTATGCATTAAGAAACAACATTCATAAAGTGAATGTAATGCGAGGTGCTTAACGCAAGCATTTGTCCACATTTACATGTAAAGCATCATTTGTAATAATTAATAAACATAACGCTGTTATTTTCCTATATATCTGCGTTTCCAGATGTCTTTTGTCATAAACTTTCATTTCTGTTGTCCTTTTACCAACTCATATATAAAACTGCTGAATTCTGATATTGTAAAACAGTTTAAAATTAAGATTTTTAAGTGAATAAGGCACATAGACATATTGAATATCTATGTGAATGTCGCTAATAAAAAGACACACCATAGTGTATATAGTACATACTGCTGCAAAATCTTAATAATGTTTCTTCGCTTTGTTTTGCTGTTTACATCTGCAGAGACAGCAGCTCACAGACAAATCATATCCCTCCTTATTGAGATTAAGGAGGAACAGAAGAGGCAGTGGGCAGTGCTGAAGGACCTGCAGGCCAGGGTTTATGGACAGGAGTGTGAAGAAGAGGTGGAGGTTTTGGAGACAGAGCTGCCGCTAATGACAATGGAACAGCTGGACGATTTGGAGCGACATTTAGAAGATACCGAGGCACAGAGGAGAATGGTACTTATCTGAGAAAAAGTAGTTGTAATAATTGCTTTAATAACGCATCAATTTCTGGTTATGTTACTTTGCAAACATGTAAACAACTTAGTGTGTTCCCGTAGCTCAAGTGGTAAAGTGTTGTGTTAGCAACGCAAAGGTCGTGGGTTTGATTCCCAGGTAAAACACAATTACCGAGCAAATGTAATATTTGAATACAATGTAAGTCACTATTAAGCGCCTGCCAAATCATGAAATGTAAATGTTAGTTATACGGACGTAGCTGTCCACCTAAGTTACAGATTAACAGTTTACAACAATCTTATTTGCTTTTTAATTCAGATTGAATGTGTTTTGTAAATTTTACACACTTCAAAATAATATTCTGTTTTGAGACCAGTTTGTTTAATCACACCTTTATCAGTTTTGAGTATTTATTGATGTATTGATTTTTCTATAGGTGTCCCACCTCGCTCGTATGGGCGGAGCCACGGTGGATGATGCAGTCCGGCGTCTTATGCATGCTGTTTTTACTTACAGTTTGGGCTCGGAGCTCAACTGGGTTGGCAGGGGACAGAAAAGAAGCTTCAGAAACACCAGACTGCAGGAAATTTTATTCCGTAAGCAATCGTTAATATCCCACTTAATATCCCATCAGTTTTGAAGAGCCACAACCATAGGTGTGATGTTGGCTAATGTCATTTTTTTATGTTGAATTTTTACTGTCTATATCTCTTAATATGTATAAGCCCTCAGACAATGTATGTAATGCTTATATAATAATATTTTATATATACAGGTGCTTTGAAGAGAACACCAGTTGGAAAGGAGGCCACACATCACCAGTTTGCAGATGTGGTGAAGAAATGGTTGCGATTTGCCCCTTTCAGACAAAAAGGAAGTGGACGAGGACAGCATTGGAAACATGTTGATTTCATGTGTCCCAAATATCATAGTTCTGTGGGGGACTGTAACCAGATGAGCGTCGAATCTGGCGAGGGCCAGGGTTCAATATAGTAGCACAAAACAACCCGTTTTATATGTGAAGGTGGACTTAGCGAATCAAAACAATGACAAGAGCGTGAAGGATTGGCTGTTGTCATAAAAAACGGTTTTGCTCATGTTACGTAGTGTTACGTAGTGTTATGTAGTCTCAGTCCCAGTGTTGACTACAGACTGTGTAATAAAAATATATATCTTTTTTGTCTTTCTTTACATTAAAAGACACTGTTATTATTGTGTTTGTGTGGATGGGCCGTGGATGGATAATGGACAATGTAGAAGTTCCATTGTGTTTTAATTATTGATTTCCAGTCTGGTTTTGTAATCAGTTGAGAATTATGAATGCCTTCTTGCATGGTTTAGTGCCGTAATGGTTCACAATATATTAAAACAAGCATTTATTAAGCACTATGACACAGGTCGTGTCAAATGTATCTGTTCCTTTTTCACATTAATAACCTTGATTAATAAAATGTCAATATCTTTTGGAAGTTGTATTTTTTCAGCCTGTATTTTTATGTTTGTACAGTCTTTTCAATTGATCTTTATGCATGACAAGTGTTGATGTAATGCAGTAATTATAAACAATATATAATTCATAAAGTTAAACAATAAAAACAAAACAATAGGTTTAAGCTAGTCAACATTTCATAGATGACGTTTTCATATCCAGTCATCTGTCTGTATGCATTTACAACTACAGTGATTCATAGTTTATCTAGTTTCCACTTCTTCCATGTTTCTTTGGTTAACATTAGTTGTTGGCTGGTGTAACAAAGGCTTTTCGTTTTCCAAGACATTCCCAGCTGGAACACGTGACGTGAAACTCAATGCACGTTAACTTTTGTTCAGGAGTTTGTTTTGCCGGGAGAGGTCGCATGCGATGCTGTGCGTCTCTCTTGCAGCAGAAAACAGCCTCGATCAGTCATGTAGAAACATCTCAACTTTATCGGCAGATGAGACTTTTGGAGAAACACCAGTCATGGTGTTTTAAATGCGGATTTGGTGACAGGACTTGTCGTTTCGACCCCGTTGAGGTGAGTCCATTATAACCCGGTTTTGACCAAAGTTACGTCGGTGTTTTGTTGTCGCTCACGGCTTTTGTTGCTGTCGTGAAGCGTTTATTTCTCCTTGTTCATATTAGTACGATTTTAAAGCGGAGAATTGCTTTAATTTCCCGTTTAAATCCTGCAATGTATGTATTTGTTTGGTAGTTTCTCACGCTCCAGCAGCTGCAAGATGTTGTTTTAAATGTGAGGGTTAACACTGGTTAGCACTCGTGTACTGGTGGTGTGTAACTAGTCTCAGCACCTGTTGTGTTTTACATCAGCAAACGTTTTGGTTATAGTGGAGTAAACGTTATATAAGTAAACGTTTGTCAAAGATACAAATGTAATGCAATGAAATGTTTGTGTCACAATCAAGCGATCGATGCTTTCAATGATCGTCAAACATCACTGTTGTCAAAAGTTGCTTGTTGTCTGTTTTTATATATAATTTATCTATATATATACTTATCTATATATATAATTTATTCACATAAGAAAACTGCGAACGCCTGTTACTTTATGTCTCCTTGTGAACTTTTAAAGAAAGGGAAGTTAACACGGTGTAGGGGGCAAGTAACTTTTTCATCAGAGCTGTGGAAGTTTGTCTTAAAGTGTTTACCAGTTTGTGTCATTCCTTAAAACCAGTGTGCATGTGTGTTTTTGATTAAATTCATTACCAGCTTATTTCTAACATTTGTCCCATCAGAATTTTCCATCAGTGGTTCTGAGAGCTGTTAAGAGGATTAGTCTGGGGCACAGGGAAGTTTACTGTGATTTTGCCGAGAATATTATGTTCAGAGGGCTGCATACATCACTTGACAAGAATTTAAGAGTTGTGCAGTGACTGGCATTGGATGTGTTAAGTAACCGGATGATACATTCCATTGCTTAAACCTCTGGGAATGTTTTCCATACGTTCGATCGTAATTGCTTTGTGTCAGGCAAAAGTTGTGTGTCTTCATAATGTAACCTTCATGTACATTGATGTGACTCTCTATGCTGTTTGTAATAATTGCACGTGTCTGTGACTTTAAAACTGCATGTGTCTGTAAAAAAATTGCAAAGTGTTTTTGGCTTTGTGACTTTTAAATCTTTAAAACTGAGCAATTTGGAAAAGGACATTTTTATTAACCACACAATTTTTTATTTGGAATAACGTACCCATATGAATTGTGCATCACAAAGACTTAAGAGTGAGACTAGTTATGAAGGCCCATTCATGTGATATTTATAAATAGGTGTTCAGTTCCTGTTTGATTTCTTCAGACATATTGACAGACAGCTTTAAGCTCTTTCCTTTTTTTTTATTGTCTAAAAACCATTAAAGCACGGTTGGGTGAGGTTGTTATTAAACCCATTTAAACCCTCTGTTATCCTGATGACCTGCTGAAAACCTTTCTGAAGAAAATGAGAGGGATAATAGTCAGATGTGTTGAGACACGTCCTGCTAATTGTTTTCCACTGCGGCTGATCGTTGAGAATCCAGTTCAAGACTCCAGAAATGATATCAGGTCTTCCCAGTCAGGAAGCTGCCAGTCTCCGGTGACTCTTCCAAAAACCTTTCCCACGGAATCACCTCACGCTTCCCACTCCAGGGTCTGAATGAGAGGCTCTTTGTGTCTGACGTGCAGAAACTTAGCGCTGGAGATGGAGAAACTGAGTAAGTGAAAGCAGTTCAGTCAGTAGGTGAATCGGGAGCCAAATTCAGGGTAGTGGTGGAAAACCGTGGTGCACAAAGCCATTAACTGCAAAATCAGCACTATATGTAAATTTTGTAATTTGTCAGCACATGTAGAAATTGTTGTTTGATCTTCGTTTTGTCTGGTTGTAGCTCTGGGACTTGTATAGGGTGGAGCTGGCCACATCCTGTAGAACACTAGCCTCTGCCTGTTCCCACTGGTTCTAAGTGTTTTTGTGGTTCTCCTGCCTGTATTTCTGTGGATCTGTGACTTGTACACCCACTTCATGTTGTAAGCAGACCTAGATAATGCAGGGACAAAACTTGTATATAAGGAATGAAGGTATATTTCTCTCTAATGTTGATGATGGAGTTTGTATTTTTGGCTAACTGTTTGTTTAACGCATAAAATAAAGTGAAATGGAATGAGACCTTTGTGCTTAAGTCCAGACAGTGGGATTGTTCTGCAGACTGTGGTGATGGGAGACCACAATTTTAAGTGTTTTCTCAATACCTCTCCCAGCTTTAGCAGCTGTGTCTGTTAATGTCATTTTTCTGAGCCTTTCCGAAGTCTCTGGGCTCCTTTTAGACATTCTGCATCATCTGGAGACAAGCTTAAAAAAAACTACAACTTCTTTAGGTGTTTGTGGAAACGTTTAATAAATGTTTAAAAAAAACATTTTTATAACCAAGCAATAATATTAGCACAACGTTAAAAACTGAACATTATGAATGTTCTTATAACTTTAAAGGTTTTAATGTTTTTGTAACTACAAACTTTGGGAAACATTCTTCAACATGAAATTATCAGCTTGGTTTTAGCTGTCATTTATGAATGATCGGCACAATGTACTCGTTCCCTTCAGCCGGGTCTGGCCGGGTCGGGCTCTCTGCAGGCTCTGTGTGGAGTTAAAACTTATCCAGCTGGGTTTTTGTGTGGTGCGGGACCATATAGCAGCAGGAACTTAACACAGTGCCAGATGACTTCATTAGCCAATAGATACACAGACTCTCCTGTTTTCACATGCTGTCCAATCACTGATCTGACTCACAGATTAATTTGCATAATGCTTTGAATGTGTGTGTGCAATTGTCATATTTACTGTCTTGCTAACAATGCTACCAGTTTTACCAATGCTAACATTTTCTTCCTAAGAGGCTGATACACTGAAGAGGAATAAAGTCACTTAACATAATGATGATATAATTACTTTTGTGTGTGATTTATTTTAGGGTTTTGTTATGACCTGCATTTGTTAACCATTTAATATTAGTTCAACCCTCACGACCTGCGCAAACTGCCCATCTGGTTTCATTAGCTATGCTTTCTGTGAATCACACTGGGAGTTTAAACAAACACATTTTCAGTTCAACAGGACTGGAAAGACTACGTCACCCAGAAACACTTGTGTGACGTCCTCTCAGTTACAGTGTAAGGAAATAGGGCCAAAGAAAAGCAATTAAATGGCAAAAATCTTCAAATATAGCTTGATGATCACATGTCAAAGTGTTAGACTGCAATACACATATCTTATTATTATTATTATTAATTATTATTTGAATGAATCCCAGTACCAGCAGCTTTGACAAATTCCCCAACATGTCATTTTGTGTTTCACAGAAGAAAGAAAACACCACAGGGTCTGAATGATGTGGGGTGTGTGTATGATTGCGACATTTCATTTCATTTGCATGTCTCAGTCTGTTTTGTTGCATTCTTGAAGAATCCATTGTTATGCTAATGCATTTTCCGAAGCTTCCAGTAAACTCCGTTTGGCTATTTTGGAAGTTATTTTGGAATGCAGTGTTTTAACCCGTGTTTTATATCACAGTAAACTGTTGAATACCCCACTGTCATGCGTTTATTAGCTTGTGCTTTGTGCCATGTTGTTGTTTTTCTCACCATTGGCTCGATAAGAATTCCATAAATAGTGAGTCTGTGTTTAGCATTCTTAGGTTTGCTTGCTGTGTTTGTGGCTCGGCCCCTCTAATTGCTTGCAAGCTTAATTTCCTGTTAAACTGTGCCAGGTCTCGCAAGACCACAGAAAACCTCTCTCTGCTTCCAGGCACCTGTTATGTGTGCGTGTGTTGAAGGATAGCAGTGGGACACAGAGGCGCTCTGTGCCTGTAAGTTCAGATGTTCCTTTGTGTGAGTCAGAACAGCCCAGCTGAACTGTCTACTGCCACAAATGCATAAATATAAACATACACACAAACCAGAGAACATTGGGTACAATAGTACAGGCCAGCACAGTTTAATAGATCACCCTGTTTGGATGGCGACAGGAGAAGAGTGTGAGTTTGCCTCCAGCGTGGCTGTGTTCGCTGTTGTTGACGCTTGAGAATTTATTGTTCGCGCTAAAGGCTTTTCCTTTTATCTGTAGTTTTCAGCGCTGTGACATCCCTATTGAGATGAAATCAAGAGAGATAAATGACCAATTGAATGAGACTGCATGTCTGTACTCCACAGTGGCCAGTTAATAACTTTCCCTGTGTTTATTCTGACTGTTCTGGCAGTCAGAGGGGTTTCCTGTTTACCCACCAAGCTGTGTGTGTGTGTGTGTGTGTGTGTGTGAGTGTGTGATATGAAGGTAAATCGCAGCTGGCATCCTTTGGTTGAAAGGAGAGATGAATGCGTGTTGTGATAACTCATTACAGCACCAATACGAGGTAAAGCCTCTTCACAAAGGAATAAATGAACATGTCAGACTTCATTTATGTCCGTTAACACAGGTGAGATGCTTCTCAGTAAATGCCTTGAGGAACGTAGACTCCACCTTTGTTTAGCTGTTTCCTGAAATCTACCAACAGAAGAACAAAGTTGAAATGTTGGCCTTGCATGTAACAGCCAAGTCTTTTGAAGAAACTGAAGGGACTCGTTTATCTTGAGCAAAGTGGCCTTCAGAGAAACCATGTGAAGATGGACATGATTGTGGGACTGTGCATAATGCTGGTATCTGTTTTACCATATTTTGACTGGAGGGAAATTTCTGTGCAATTTACTTTTATATTGAAGATGTTTGAGGTCTGTTTGGAAAAGGGGTTGGCTGGCTGCATTAAAGCAGCTAAAATGTGACAGCTGTGATTTCTTTGACATACTTTGGTCATAAAATGGAATAAATTTACAATACCTTCATTTGTATTCCATGTTTTAATCATTTTACAGTTCCTATAAAATGTAGTAATAATAAACAAGGTGGTGTGCAAGCTGTTGACTGGTAGTGTACCTCTCAACTGTTTCAGCCTTTAGCAGCTTGTGCTATGTGGAATTTTGCACCAACAAAAGTAATTCACTTATAAAAGTCTTATATCTAGTAG
This sequence comes from Yasuhikotakia modesta, assembly GCA_036877545.1. Classification (NCBI taxonomy): domain Eukaryota; kingdom Metazoa; phylum Chordata; class Actinopteri; order Cypriniformes; family Botiidae; genus Yasuhikotakia; species Yasuhikotakia modesta. The sequence goes on from JBAJNP010003389.1 coordinate 22,371, forward strand.
CAGAAAAAGCTTGTTGAATTTTAAGGGGCAATGGTCAATTAAAGAAACCATGAAATTATAAGCGGGCTTCAAAGAAAAAGAACAAAAGTGCTGCAAAAAGTGAAGAATATGATCCCTTTAAAATGCACTCCAGACCGGTTACAGACTTTTGCACAACATGTTTGCTATCCGAAGAGTCATTTTGGTGGATAATCGTTACATTCCAGGACTTGCGTTCTTCAAGCTGGTTTTGATTCTTACCTGAGGTGAACCATCCAATCACAGCTCATGCAGCTCATGCATCACAATGCTTGGTTTCTCTTCAAGCTCCTCTTTCACAATGTGGTCTCCTGGCTTGACCTTTGACCTAGTTTTGTCTTGCCAGTGTTCCACCCTCCTTGTTTCGTTCATGAAGTTTAAAAAACACATACAAAGATTGAACAAAAGAGCTCATCTGTTTTTGTCTGCTGGTTCTTTCTCATTGAATCCGTTAGTGTGTAAGGCTGGATTGTGTGTTTGTGTAAGGCTGGATTGTGTGTTTGTGTAACGGGTGGAGCTGAGGGAATGAGACGTATAAAAACAGTTTCCTAATGAAGTTTTATTTAGATTGTACATTGTGGTGTATGCATGCCAGGCTCCTGTCATGGAAAGGTTAGATACTGTTTCTCTGGCCTGTCCATACAGAATGGGTTGTGATTTTCTCTGTCTGTGGTTCACTTAACGTATGTGTATTTGATCCACAGAGAACCAAACCAATACAGAAACGCTGCATGGATCCAATCATGTCTGCTGAGATAGTGACGCAGTCCTGCCTCATGGACCGGAGTAGCAGCTTTTTTAAGGTGAGTCTGACTGTGTCCTCTGTGTCTGTCTGTCTGTCGGTTTAGATTTGGGTTTAGCAGGTGTGTGTGTCCATATGTTGTCATCGCTGATCTAAGTCTTGAGTTTAACTTTTATTTGTAGAAACTTGTGCAGAGGGCCTCAAAAATGCCTCAGAAACTGATATGAAACTGAATCAGTTACTGGGCAAGTGCTTGACAGATCAATGTTCAGATATGTTTCCTTTCTCCTGTAAACCTTTCTAAGGTTTATAATAATGATTTATAATTTGAGCTGTCAGGTCTGGTTTCCCAGGAAATGCCGCTGTGATTTCATTTGAAAGTATGTACAGTAACCTGCAATTTCATGTTTCAAACAGAGATGGCGGTAGAGAGGCGAAAGCGACAGATTGCAGCTTTACATTGTGATTTCCACCACAGAATGAATACATTTTATAATTTGTGGTGTGGTGGATATGATGTGTGTATCCATGGAGGGTCATTATTGGTATAGAATTTAAAGCAAAGAGGGTGTTAAAAATGTGAGTTTACACCCATACATGAAGAAACATCTCATTGCAAAGCTCTTTGACATGCAATAGCATAAAAAAAATCATAATTTTACTCAGCAATAAATGACAGCACTGAAATACATCACAGCCAAATGGCAATGGGTTTGCTTTCAATAAACGTCCTACTTACAGAGTCAGACAGCACACAAGTTACTCAAGACCTCAGTCCTCTGGAGAATTTATGGAATGCTGCTGTGTCCATTTGCTCTTCCAGCCGCAGAACCAGCACTCGGCTGCAGAACCAGCACTTAGCTGCAGGTTTTAGAGACCCAGAACTTAAACATCCAGCAATCCGTGAGAGCTGTTCTTCTAACGGAGATGAAGCTTACATGACTAATTATTTCAGGACAAGCGTACGACTCCCTCCAGCTTGTGTTGGGATAATTGTTTCATGCCGTGAGGTGCAGGAGGAAATTAAAGTTGTCACTTGCATGCTTTGCAACACAATCAGATGCAGCCAAAGTCAAATAAATCTGCCATGTGCATCACTGCTAAAAGAGCAATAAATGCAGGGCAAGATTATCAACGTTGGTGAGCAAAAATTTATATTCCTGCTTGTTTCTAAACAGAATATTCTCCTGCAACCAACTTTTCCCATTCATCAGTATACATGATACTTCAGTGGAATTTGGCAAGCGGATTAAATTTTACTTTCGGTTTTTATTAAAGGAACAGAACACCAACATGAAAAATCTGGAGTTAGTTGTTCACCCACAGATCCTTGTGATTTTCTTTAATGGGATGTAATAAATGCATTTTTGACTGACTACTTTTTCCATATAATGATAGTGTTTGGGGGGCTGCAGCTTTCAAACTTTGTAAGCTTTGCAGTACATGCTGTATGTTTGTCTTCTTAAACCATTCCATACATTTGTTTGAGGAACTGACCAGAGTTTCTCTGGATATTTGGGTGACTTTTATTCTGTTTTTGGTCATTGTGGAGCTTGGCAACATTTGTCCACTAACAACAACCATAGCATTTTTGTTAAGCTATATAATGTTTAAATGTTTAGACGTCTACACCAGGCCCATATTCTGAAAGTGTTCCCTGATAGCTAAATGTCCTTATTCACTTTTCTTATATGGAAAAGAGTGACTAGGATATTCCCTTAAGTTTTTCCTTATGTTTTCAATGGAAGAAAGGCCATCATACGGAAGGCCATCATATTGGAAGCAGGGTAAATGAGTGGGAGTAAATGACTTAATTTTTGGGAGAGTGAACTGTTCCTTTAGTTAAATAACTTTGCTGTCACTTGGAGTGTTTATTTTTCTCAGCATTCAGGGTGTCTTGGGCTGAAGCAGCCATGCTAGTTAAATGTTCAGCCCACAGTTTCCTACAGTTTTGGCTGCTTTGTGTGCACTGATGGTTTTACCTCACCATGGCTGAGGGACAGGTGCAGATGACTGCAGCCTTTGAAAGAGCTCTTCTAACTTCTTCAGTCTCCAGAAGAGCAGCCAGCATCTCGCATGCATCAGACTTTCCCAACAAATGTCCCGCCACAATTTTTTCTGCTTCATCACCTCTTTTAATGGCTCTTTACAGCTTAAGCAAGCCGTTCTGTGCATCTGAATGTTGAAGCATCAGATCTCTTTCTCATAAGCTTTTGTCTGTTTGCTCTATCAAGTGTAAACGATAGCCAGTTCAGTTCTTTTCTCAGTCTGGCACTAGCTCAGAAGAATTTGCTGTGTTTGTGTAAAAGTAAATCTGTCGAAAGTGCATTTATTTTTATTTAACGTGTTTTATAAGGTCAAAGCTCTCAGTGCTGTTTATTAGATCAGACACTTTCATTAAAATACATTAGAGGAAATTTCTCTGCAGAGAAACTTGTTGCAAAATCTGTCCTTTTGTACAAAATGAGGAACTGGTGATGGTAGCTTCAGTGTTTTGTCTTGCCCTTTTTGTCAGTCCCAAAAACATTTTTTTTAAATGTTATTAAATGTGCTGTTTTTTGCTTGTGGTTTTATGTCACTTTTTGTCACTTTAAAGCAAATGATAACAGTATATCATTTCTCCTCTAGGGGGCCCACTTTATCAGAAACTTAGATGAGAAGCACAAATGATTTTAAAGTGGGTTCGTCTGGCTCACGTGCACTGTAATGAGCTGTATGCACTATTCAGCCCTTGCAATGGGACGTTTTACGTTTGTTTGGTAATAATTGAACTTTAAAAACTTAAACGTAGCTCATTCAGTAATAAATCTGTGGACACCAAGCGCTATGGCCCTTTCAGGCCTTTTAGAAAGTGCTTCTCTTGGCTGTGAGCTGGAATTATAAAGAGCCAGGGGTTGGTGTGCAATTGTGGTTTGCTGACTGGGTCTCAGACAGGGTTAGAGAAATATCTATGACTGTAAGTGGAAAATGCTGGCTCAGATATAAAGATGTACAGCAGAGAGTGTGGACAAGTCTTCGCTTGTCTGTTGCGGGGTCGAGGTTTCAAATCCGGAGTGACTGCTCACATGTATGAATGGAATACTGGAGTCTTTAGGGTTGAAGGAATTCAGAAATGCTTTGAAAATTACTATTTAGTTCTTCACAACTCTTAACAACTCTTCTTTAGTTCTTCAGAGACTCGTGGGGGAGTAATCGGACCCTCTTATAAGAATAATTAGAAGAAACTTGTGGTGACAATGTGTGTAGAAGCAGTTTTTATGGTTTAGTTGTTCTCACTGTTACGTGTGAAAAGAAGAGGAAGCTGTCACTAGTTTAATTAGAATCAAACTGTGATGACTAACACCAAATTCAGACACTTTCCATTCACAGTGTACAGGCGAATGCAGAATGTGTTGTCACACTTGTGTTTGTTTTGCTGTGTTTTGTGTGTCTGTAGCTGATCGACACCTTCTCCTCAGAGATCTCAGAGTTAAAGCAGGAGATGGTCCAGCCGGCCAGAGAGCCAGAGACTGAGATCTTACAAGGGTGAGTATACTCTTCATCAGCCTCTTCTTCCTCACTGCTCAAAAAATATAATATAGTGGTTGGTTGCACATATATAGATAGTGTTTATAGTTTACTTTTAAGACAGTGTTACAGCTCAAAATTGCAAAACTGAACAATGAAAGCTTGACAATTTTCTGTGTAAATTAGAAATTTCAAATAATCCTTACATGAACTGTTAGATTCATGTGTTCACATGTTTTTTTTAATGAAGTAAGTATTTGTAAACTTGTAGGTATTTGTAAATGTAGGTTTTTTTACTATAGCTATAGCTTACTGCAGGTTACTATAGCCCACAATAGCTTACTATTGCATACTATAGCTTACTGTAGCTTACTATTGCTTACTATAGCTTACATTAGCTCAAAATACTCTTGCTGATGCTTTTGGCCATATAGGTTCATTCTCATGTTTTGTTATTGTACTTCCCCATCTATTCCATTAGGTGGAGCCAGTCTTATTTTTGAGTCACAAGATACTCAGTGATTTTGCAATATTGCTATTCCATGAAATTAACAGGAAGTGCAGGGAACAGTAAATTCAGGTGTTTCACAACCAGTTGAACTTTTCAAGTTTGGAAAACAACAAGAGCGAAAATCACGCACTCCACAAAAACAAGCACCAATGTCTTCATATGTGTATGTTTTCATTGGTGACAAATGTCTGCTTATTGAGTAATTATCTAGATAGATAATTCACTTCCCTGGACATCTGTATGCATCTGTATGTATCTTTATCTGATCATCTTTAATAATGGCCTTCAGATATCTGTCAGAGCTGTGTATAAAATAGTTGATCTGTTGTTACAGATATAATAGTTTTGGTTTTATTATAGTTAAATGGGAGATTTATTGTTCAGTGTGGGTTTATAAAGTGGGTGGAGGTAGTTTTGTTTCCTTTATTCCTCTTTTTCTTGTGTTCCTGTGAAGTGGAGGATTATGTGTTTTTCGTGTAACTGCAGGCTGGAAGGGGAGGTCAGCGGCCTGTTCCTGCAGTCGTCTGCCTGCGCTGATGCGGTGGGAGTGAGGGATTCTGGGTATGACTCCCTGCGCAGACGCATGAGCATGCTGGACAGACTGACGCAGACGCACTCCGTGTGGTTGCTGCTGTCACTCAGTGATGAAGAAGCCAGACGCATCCTGCAGCCGCAGCCGGCAGGGGTAAAAACACTGTCTGCTCTGTCGCAGCCGGCAGACTGTCTGCTCTGATGCTGCAGTCTGGCTGTTGTATGAGGGACCACCCTTGTCATTTTGACAGCTCTGGCTGCAGTCAACTCAGTGCTAAACACTCAACATTAGACACTTGTTTAACTGTAGGTTAACATTAATGTTAATTGTTTATTTCTGTGTGTTATGTTTAGACTTTCGTGGTAAGAAGGTGTTCTAAACTGCAGAAAAAGGTGATTTCCCTGCGGATGGAAAGTAACACACAAACTGTTCGGGACTTTCCTGTTAAAGAGAGTCAATATAGTAAGATACCCAGTTCCTATCAATGAGTAAACTGCTATTAGTGTGTGTTCGCTTCTCATTATTTTCTGTTTTTACTTCCTTTTGCTTCATTTTGGTTTTACCTGTGTAGTTGTGATGTCATTGTTGGGTCAAATAAGTGACACTTGGTCACCCCTGCACCATTTCTTTTACTTTCCTGTCTCTCGCTCCCTTTTTTCTCCACTTTTCTTGCTCTCTCTTCCTCTCTCTTCCTCTCTCTCCCTCGCTGTCTGGACATAAGTGGGTCAGATACTGTGGGTTATGCCAGTTAAGCAAGTTTCAATGTTTAAATTTGGCTTTATTTTCCTTTCCCTTAAAAAAGGCTGCTAGGTCATTCCAGTTTTTCCAGTTGCATTTCCTGTGGTGTGTATGGCTCAGCTGTGGTTTGTGTGTGTGTTACAGCCTTTTCCCTGGAGGGCTCAGGGATCAGCTTTGCGGACCTCTTTCGACTGGTGGCTTTCTGCTGTATCAGCAGGTAAAATTAACCACCAGTAAACAGTTAAATCACCAGGAAAATTTGCACACTGGCCAAATATTCTGTTTGTTGGAAAGCTTACAGGTCTGTTTCATGTTTAAAAGGCTGTGTTCAGTCAGTGTAAAAGACAGAAGTTCGGTGTTAAGTGTTTTGGACATTAATAAATAATTTCTAAGGAATCTTAAATACATACTTAGTAAATACTAACATATTTAGACTATAGGTGGTAATAGTTACCCAAGCATATTTCTTAGACTCATATAGGCCTTTGTTAGGAAAGGAAACACAGTCATTTAAAGCTGTATGAGCGTGAACCACAGGGTTTATGGCAGAGTAAAACCAGATGATGCTAATTCAATCACATTCCAGTGCTGAGGGGCTGCAGATCAACATGCAGTAAACATGCACAATAACAGGAACTGTCAGAGTACAGTACTAACTTGGAGAGAGGAGTTATGTCTTGGAGTGTTTAAAGTCTTGGAGCGGGTCCGTGGTTAGAGAGGACTGACCCCTGCTGACTGGCTTTTGCAACGTTAATGTCTGCCAGATTCGTGACCTATCCCTAACTTTTGTTTGTGCCGGTTCCACGTCAAAAGTCAGCGCAAACACTCTTGGCCTGACAAACTCTTAGACATGCCTTTATTTACCATTGGTTTTATTTTTGCATTTGGTAAAGTAGACCCATACTTAAAGAAAATGGATGTTGCACCAAAATGTAGTTTAACACAGAAACATGTTTAACTGATGAAACGGTACTACCATCATTTGGAGTCAGTGGGCTGTTTTACACAAATATCTGTGATATGTAAAGCTAATTTCATATTTGTGGTGTTTTTTTGTTCTTCACATGTGTATTTTTTCTCCAGGGACGTTCTGCCCTTCATCCTGAAGCTCCCAGAGGCCATCAGTGCTGCCAAGACCCCTACAGATTTAGAGGAGGTGGCTCAGTTAGGAAGAGGTGAGTATTTCTATATACTGTCTCTATACTGTCCATATGCTGTCCATATACTGCCCATGTACTGTCCATTTTCTGTCTATATATATATATATATAGTATAAGTTTCATGCTTTTAGGCTGGATAACATAATATGCCTTGATTTAAAGGGTTAGTATTTGCCATAAGTTTAAGCCAGTCAGCGGATTTTGAGGAGTTTAAGTTGACAGATTTGGTATGTTGTATGATAGATGTTGCCTAGTATCGTGTAGAATCCAGTGTTCTGTATTTTATGGCTCATTTTTAACCCTCACAGCCTCAAATTGCGCAATGAGAAACAATGCAGATCTGATTCTGTAGTAATGTGATAACATCTGCCGCGTAGTGCTGAACCCAAACGGCTTACGGGAAGAGTTAGATATGCCCTGAAGCATGACAGGACAGGTCTTACTGTGCTAGCAAACACACGTCAATATTTCAAGCATGTGGCATTTAAAACGAAGCTTATATAACCGACATATACACAGATGATGAGACTGCGGCTAGGTGACAATGACCGCAAATGTTTTTGATGCTAGTAAATGTTTCGGCCACACAGAGATGTGCTTTGTATCAGGCTAAACGCTGAAACCGTCAACCTTACAGGTGTGACGTACAGCAATCCTATAGCGAGACATAAAGAAATTGTAAAAACAAAACAAGGTCTTGATTTGTGTTGCAGTTAAATTAGCAGAGGGTCTGTTTCATGCTAATGTTAATGTTTACATTAATGTTGTACTGTGATCTGGAGTTCAGAGGCTGTTTACATTGTAATCTGATTATCAAACCGGTTTCATAAGAGATAAAGCAATGAAAGAGAAATGAAATGGTCATGTAGAGAGAAGATAAGAGCAGGGATGAGTGCCATACTTCCATGCCAGGATCCAGGAATTCCAGTTGCTCATTGATTGTACATCTTAGGTGGGTCTGTTTGGGGTGAATTGAGGACAACAGAAGAAAAGCTCAGAATCGGAGCAAACAGCAAAAAGAGACAAACACAATATAATGCAGCACTTAACCCTGTTTACAGAGAGGCGGACAAAACAGAAAGAACAATATAATGAAAAGATGAAAGAAAAGTGTAATTTACACAGGTGCAGATTGCCAAAAATGGTGGCTGTGAGTTAACCTCACTGCTGTAGGGGCATGTCATTTCTGAAGTGCTCAAAATGATGTCATCTTCTCCTGTTAATACCTGTTAATCTGATGTCAAAACAATTTTCCTGTCACTGACAATCAGATTTTCTGTACCAGTAGTATTTCAGGTTTTTATGTTGATAATATTTCTAAAAGTTGTTTTTAAATATGCGACTAAACAAAGTCAGTGTGAATGGTAGAAAAAGGGATTTTAAAGTCACAAAGTCTACATGCAATCATAACAGTTTACTGCTGTGTGTCATAGATTACAGCAAGTCTCACTTTACAAACACTAAATTACTTTTATAGTGTATATTAATTAAATGATTATGATTGAATCCAAACACCAGATTACTGACATGTATTTAATATTATTTTGATTTATTGTTAATAGCATGAATTAGCATTTCAAATCCTAATTTAATTATCCTAACTTCATTCTTAACTGGTGTTGAAATCTGTTATATGACAGTTGGCAATTGACAAATAATGCCAAAAGTAAATAAAACTGTTATAAATGTTATGATGCTTTGCAAATGTTTGGATATCTCTCTATATATTGGATAATGGAAATGTTAAACTCGTACCTAAATGTTCAGAAAAAGGTGTAGAAGTGAAAAGTGTCATTTTCCTGAGAATAAAAGACTGCACAACTAAAACAAAGCCGGCTTCTTATATTGCCGCAATGGAAAACATTTAAAGGGGGTGGTCCTTAGAATGAGTGTGTGTGCAATAAGAGAGAAAACAGAAGTGGAGTTTCTGTGCTCCTCCTACCCTCCCATCAGTATGTATGACTCACATTCTGTGTGTGTGTGTCAGGACTACTGCTCGTAACTCAGACAGTAGAGTCGCTGAGTAGAGTGTAGACGTGTAACCTTTCTTAGCTGAAACTGTTTACACACAGCCTGAGACTTTCTCCATAGATATATGTAAGTTTCATTGCCTTTATATTGTAGAATTATTTCTGCTTTTGGACTTTCAGTAGTTTGAGTTTTTATTCTATGTCATTTAAAAGCGTTGCAGTTTTGTCCACTCTGAGATTGTGTTAATGAGTGCAGTTTGCCGGCGTTTGTTCTTCCCGAAACATTTTTAAAACATTACATCAGCTATTTACTTTTTCCCTAAGTATTTAGAGGAATTCAGTTCAAAGGATTCTTTTAAATTCTTTCCCCTTTTTTCCTTTGTTCTGTATTTCTCTCCTTCTCTTTTGTCTTGTGTTGATTCACAGTGTATGAAACAGCTGGATTAATTTTTCAATACTGGTTTTGTTCAACAACATCAGAGAATGAGATCATTTGGCATTTTTGAAGTCAACTTGTCTAACTTTTTAACATTTTAAACTGGTGCCTCATTTTGTTGTTTTGCTGTCTTTCTGTAGGTTTCTGGGACTCTGAGCTGTGTAGTAAAGGCAAGTGTTCTGTTACTACAGAGCCTGTTTGTGAAAGTTCACAACAGAGATCAAAACAGTGGGGAAGCAAATTTTCCTCAAGAGACAGTGTTCCAGTCATCCCAGTCACTCGCACTCCATCCCAGCTTGAATGCAGTCAGTCCAACGGAGCACTGGGCTTCATCAATCCCCTCTTCCTGCAGACACACCAGCCTAAGAATCCAGAAACATCAACATCACCAGACAACAAGGATCCCCAGCAGAACAAGGAGATCAGCATTTTCTGTCGTGCCAGCACCTCACAAAACAATTCCAGTCTAAGGAGATCTAAGAGTGCATCACGCTCCCCACCGCCGCGGCCCCCACCTCCCCGCTTCGGTTCAAGCAGATCAGGGATCCTTCGTAAACAGAAGACCATGCCTGAGACGGTCTGCTGGATCAAATCGCCTCAGGAAAAGAGCAGTCTGCTGGGCAGACTGGGTTCCTCCTTGGGTTCTTCCTTTTCTCCATCATCCTCTCCACCCAAAAAGTTCAGTAAACCCATCCTGGTGCCCTCATCCCGCAGCAAGAATTCTCCCACCCTTCTTGATGCGGATGGTCTCCGCTGCCACATGGCCTTGGAGGATCAGACCATTGAAGAAGCCGTGTCTTGGAGCCTGGCCAAGCTGCGCAACTCCAATGCCTTGGAGAATGGCAGTCCTGCAGAGGAGCACAGCTCTACTGGACGAGAGAGGCTGAGCGACATCAGTATCTCCACCTCATCCTCAGACTCTTTGGACTTTACTCACAGCTTCTCGCTACCCATGGAAGCCAATTCCTCTAGAATCGAACGGGCAACGGGCGACAGCAGCCTGGAGGAAGAAGAAGAGGACGATGGCATCAACTTGGAGAGTGACCAAGAGGTTCCGCCACCGTTCAAGTCAAAAAAGTCAAACAATGCTGGAACGTTTGTGTTGCCACGTGCCCTGAGAGGACATCTGCGCAAAATGAGCGGCGTTTTCAATTCTTTAATGACACCTGAGAAGAGGGCCATTCGGAAGATTGTGGAACAGTCCAGGGATAAAGGAACTTACTTTGGCTGCCTGGTGCAGGATTATGTGAGCTTCCTGCAGGAAAACCGCGGCTGCCACACGTCAGGCTTCGACCTTCTGCAGACCGTCAGACAGTTCATGACACAGATGAAGTCCTACCTGCTGCAGAGCTCTGAGCTTGACCCACCCATTGAGTCCCTCATTCCTGAAGACCAGATTGGTAAGGTTGCATTCCTCAATACATATTAGGCAAATAAAGACATTTTAAGTTGATCAGTCTGGTTCCAGTAATTATGCACAGAATGTTTAGTGTGCCTTAAAAAGGCCAGTTGCATAAACATTGCCACAAGTTTAGATGGTGTTAACAAAACTAGTCTTACCAAATAACAAATAATTAGTTAGGGCTAATCTTGTTCATATTAGATTGATCTCCCTTTTTGGTTACTAACCTTAAAATCAGTCTTGAAAGCAAAAATTAGACTCACTTGTAAGACTAGTCCAAACAAGTAATGCAACAGAAAAAAATACACTTTCTAAATGTAATTTTATAAATATTATTTGGTAGAAATAAATAACCAGGGTAAAGACATTTAGTCATTTTTGAGAATGTTTTCTGTTAGCTGGGATGCTGTAGGTCCAGTGGTGTTAAATAGCTTCAGGTTACTTGTGTATAAACCTGGAAGTGTGTCCAAGAAAAAAAAATCCTCATTTGCCTTATATTCCCAGCCTGGAAACATTTTACACAGCTTGAGCGACACACACAGAACACACTGACCTGAGAAATAGACCATATTCATGTCTGGGCAGAGAACCATTAGTGTGTCTTTTGTGTAATTGGACACACACCTTTAACAACCAGCAATTATATACTGTGTACAGTGACACACTTAAAAGTGCTGCAGACTTTTAATCATGAAGATTTGTGCTTCACAATGTCTGCCACCAGAAACTGGGTCAGGAGTATTTTGATTATTGATTCAGTTGTGTTTTATAGTGTGAGGCGTTTTGTAGCTCCTCCAGCCTCCAAGTTTTGTTTTGGTTCTTCAGGAACTTGTAGATTTCTCATCCACAGCCTCATTTCTCTCTCTCTCTCTTTCTCTCTCTCCCTCTCTTTCTCTCTTCTTCTTTCTCTCTCTCTCTCTCTCTCTCTCCCTCGTTTTCCAACAATCTGACGCAACCCCTTATGCTTGTCGATTTAGGCTCGCATGTGGGTGTCTGTCAGAAACGTAGAGAAGGGGGCTCCTGTTCTGAGCTGCCAAACTGATTGGACTGCCTATGTTGACTGGCAGGTTTTGTTGGGCAGTGTTTAAACAAGTCCAGAACAAATAAAAACCATTGCTAAGAAATGTATGCAGTTAGGAAGAATAACTTTTCTGACTGAACTTTCACCTCATCCTGTCAGTACTTTTTTTGTACAGCTGTATTTTTAAAAAGTAAGGTAAGTCAACATTGCGGCTTTATGTTTGAGTCACGACACCAATAATACACTTTGTTTTGTTGAGATATCTCTGGAAAAAACATGTCACTACTTGGCATGTTTTTATTGTACTTCTGCCCTGTTTTGGGTGCTTCCTTTAAAATAATCCCTAAGAAAGGTCTAAAATTATCACAAGATAATATTACAATGTCAAAGAGTTCATTCATTTGCGTTTGGTTCATGCAGACATTACCTTGAAGTTACTAATCTGAGCTACATTCCTGCACGCTAAAGCGTCAGTCTGTTGTCTGTTTCCTGTTGCCTGACCATTCACATCCTTGCCAAATGTAAACATCAAGATTCTGATTGGTCCATTGCAGCGTTGTGTGATGTTTTGTTTTCAACACTGACCTTTTGACTGTGGTGAATATTTTTGAGAATTAAGTGGGAGTTTCAGTGGCCTTGGCTGGTTAAAAATAGAAAATGACACTTCCACATGCTAGACACTCATTGATATATTTTGACCATCACAACACTGCCAACAAACAGCTTATCTTATCTGTTTTTGTGTGTGTGTGTTTGAGTGTGTGTTTGACTGTGTGTTTTGTGTTTTTTTTTGTGTGTGTGTGTTTTGTGTGCATCTGTGTGTGTGTGTGTCAGGACTACTGCTCGTAACTCAGACAGTAGAGTCGCTGAGTAGAGTGTAGACGTGTAACCTTTCTTAGCTGAAACTGTTTACACACAGCCTAAGACTTTCTCCATAGATGTATGTAAGTTTCATTGCCTTTATATAGTAAAATTATTTCTGCTTTTGGTGTGTGTGTGTATATATAATATATACTTTATACTTTATACACAGTAGTACACAATGTGCCACCAAAGCATTAGATTAGACCACATTAGACAGTGTTGCTTCCCTCATTGGTGTTGTGCGTGTGCTGACAGAGGCAGCCTCAACTTCAGAGTCAGCGTTCTGAAAAACATGATTAACATGACATTCAGATGCTTTTAGTTACCTTGCTTTTAGTCCCTCTTTTTTTATATAGACAGCGTTAGAGTTTAGGTTTGAACTTCAAGCCTCGCTGACACAATAGAATTTGGGATTGTTGTGCTGAAACATTTTGTATTTATTGAAGAGGCAGTTGTAAAAATACTGGGAACAGACATTTCCCTTCTAGTGAGGAAATGAAACTATGAGCCATCTTAAAGATCCCAGTCAAGTGTACTCATGATGACAGTCATTTCAAATAGATTCATTCACAGGCTGTTTGTGTGCGTGTCTTTTTTAAAAGATTGTGTTTTGATCTTAGTACTGATGTTTCTGTTTATAGGCCTGATTATACTATCAGTCTGTCACTTGATATTTATGTCTTAAAGCTATAACTTAAAATGATGTGAACCATTGAAGTGTAGCATAACTTCAAGAGTTACTGTAATGTGGATAAGTTTAAACAACTTACGAAACAACTGCTGCTAGATTAAAACGAGCTAGAAACATTGCCCACCTGTAGTACCTGGACATGCAATACAGTAGCTGGATATTTTATAAACCAACCTTTTGGACTTGGGTTGGGTGTTGTACACAAGTCATGTACTTCCTTAATAACTGTTTTTTGTTCATTTCTAACCAAAAAGTTAAAGACTGCAGCTTTGAATTCAGAACTGAAGATTCTGTCTTTTGTCTTTGTTTTCAAATTTCAGTCTTTTTACTTATTAACCACCGTAATGTAATCATATGCCCTCATTTTATAACGTCTTCTACCTCTGTAGACCAGGTGATGGAGAAGGCCATGCACAAGTGTGTTCTGAAGACCCTGAAGCCGGTGATAGAGGCCGCTCTGCAGGACTTCCAGGTGAGCAGCGGGACCTGGCAACAGCTGAAGGAGAACCTGGTTTTGGCCAAAGCCAAGCAGCCTCAGGAGATGGGCGTAGACGGGGCTTCTCCCCCTGATCCCGTGGCTATAGAGAAGATTCGCCACAAGTTCCACAACATGTGCAAGATGTACTCGCCGGAGAAAAAGGTGTCTATGCTTCTCAGTGTTTGCAAGCTTATCTACACTGTAATGGAGAGCAACTCAGGTATGCATGAATGGTTCATTTGTGTTCAGTGATCAATGATCAAAATGCTTCTGCTTCTGTAGACTTGATTTGAATCTGTTGTAATAATCGTAGGAAGGATGTACGGGGCAGACGACTTCCTGCCCATGCTGACATATGTGATGGCCCAGTGTGACATGCCACAGCTAGATGCTGAGATTGAGTACATGATGGAACTACTGGACCCATCACTGCTTAATGGAGAAGGTACATTAGACCCCTTTGTATCCCATTGTGCTGTTATCCTGTCCATGCCATGTCAATTGTTGGCCTACTGCAATACCCACTGAGTTTCATAATGTCCCAATATTCCATCTTGTAGGTGGCTATTACCTGACCAGTGCTTATGGAGCAATGTCTCTCATCAAGAACTTCCAGGAGGACCAAGCAGCTCGTGTGCTGAGCTCTGAGACCCGTAACACACTGCACCAGTGGCACCGCAGACGTACAGCCCAGCGTATCACGCCATCCGTGGATGATTTCCAGGTAAAACCATCATTAGACATAAAAGTTCTTGTCTATACCCTGCTGAAAAGACAGGCATAGCTGGTCACCACCATATGTTGTTTTGGATGCTGGTCTGCAGTGTGGAATCTGTTCACCAGAATTCTGGTGCCATCAGGTTTTTCAGCTAGGTTAACTAGCAAGATATTTTTGGAAAACCAGCATCGCAAGCTTCACAAATCAAGTTCTACACATACAACAGCTGGATCAGCACCAGACCAGCACTAAAAACCAGGTCAACACAGAAATGTTTGCAGGTCTTTTCAGCAGTGTGTTTAGGCCTCTTACCTTTATGGATGTAGGGAGATAATTGTTGCTATATATTGGGATTAACATCTAGATTTCTTCTTCATTAAGAACTATTTGCGAGTGGCACTGCAAAATGCAAGTAATGGCTGCACGGCCAAAACCCTTCAGGTGCAACCCTACACCACGACAGAAGATGTGTGTCAGAAATGTGCAGAGAAGTTTAAAGTTTCGGATCCGGAGAACTACGCTCTGTTCCTCTTGACGGATGAAACTACACAACAGTTGGCACCGGACACTCACCCGCAGAGGATCAAGGCTGAACTTCACAGTCGGCCACTGCCGCAACCGTTTTACTTTGTTTACCGTCAGATCCAAAACCTCAGCTTTCCTGACCCCTCAGATGAGCTCAATGGCAACACTGTGTCCAACTGAGACAAAGCAAATCTGGTTTCCCACAGGTCCTCTCTGGACTTTATTCATCTCCTTCCATAGGTACTCTGCTAACGTCTGCAATCGAAACTGCGCATGTTGCAGGGAAGCGGAAAATGTGTTTAGAGGGAAATGGGGAAGGAAGGATGTGTCTGACAGATGCAGCGATTCTTCTAAGCTCTGTCTTTGCTATTTTGAAACGTTTTGGGAAGTGGCACGCGACCGTCACAAGAAAATAGCTGTACCCAAGCTGCAAATGCTAAAATAGAGGACTGTTCCTGCTTGTTTATGTACTTCATGTACATTCAGGCAATGTTGACATTTATGGGTTTTTTTTTTAAAAAAGGTTTGCAAAGTCTACATGATGTCAGTTAGTTTTCCCCCCACCATGTATGTCTCGTCTCTTCATTTTTTGCTATGGTGAGAGATCGTGGTATTGTTTATGTGACTTCAATATGACAGTGCAGAGCACTGTTAAATGCTTTAACTGGACACATTATTGCACAAAGTGAAGAATTTTAGACAGTTCTTTCATTGGCATTTTTTGCAAATCTCTTTATTAATTTGGACATCTTGGTTCCCAAGGACATTGTGGACATCCTAGTATGAATTGTTTACTTTTTTTAATGTAAACCTGATTAATGATATTTTTGCAGTTGCTGGTAAACTGCATTTTAAATACATGATTTATTGTTATAGTTTTGCATGTATCTTTTTGGTGATAATACCAATTTAAGAACCAGGCATTGCTGCCAGTGATTTTTGCATTTCTATAAATTATGATCAATCAGCTGATCATAATGAAATATGATCAATCAACTGTTACAGCCATTAGTCTGTAAACTGTTTTGTTAATGGCAATGGTGATACTGAGTTACTATACTACTGACAAGCTAAACATTTGGGCTTGTGGTAATGTGGATATCTGTCGTACTGATTAGGGTTCTGGTCTGCAGATTTTCAAAAATACAAAGATTTTGGCATGTAGGGCACATTGAAATGAAACGCTTTACAATAATGTTCAGTTTAACTTTAGTTAATGCATGAGAGATCATGAACTAACAATTAACAAACCTTTTTGTTAACATTTACTTCATGCTAGTGGTTGCATTAACTAATGTTAACAGATTAAAGCTTATTGTAAACTGTTAAGCAGAAAAGATTGGTATAAAAGAAAAGAAACTATTAGCAAGAAACTAAAAGAAAGAAAATTTTTTAAATGGCAGCAAACAGAAATGTTTTTTGAGTGTCGCTGTAAAGTGCTGTCAGGGAATAACAGTAAGTTTTGTGGAGGAAAATACATTAATAATTATACCCATAACCTCATAACTGCAGTAACTTACCAAGTATTTGATTATGTACTAATGTACTTTATGTTTGCATGTTTAATGTAAACTCTGGGCATTTTTAAGAGACTGGGCTGAAATGCTTATACCATGTAACATTAATAAAAAACACTAGTTACACATGAAACACAAACTTATGTTTTGCAATGTATTTTCAAAAGTGATTGATTTTAACAAATATATTTTAAGCCTGATAAATGTACACATATTTATATACAATCTGTGCGGGAATTTTTCACAGAATTGCAGGCTCTTGGTTCAAATGTATTGTGTATTCATCTGCTAAAGACCTTGTTCTTTTGTCAGTTTTTCATATTCAAATATGTTACGTACGCTTTTGCGCACAATAAATTGTCAAACATTAATTTTCTCCCTCATCTCTTATTACAATCTTTAAAAAGTCTTTTCAATGTAAATGGATAATACTTGATATTTCAATATTTTTGTTGTTCCTCCAGCCTTTGTGTTTTTAAGTAAACAGGAACCTTTAGACAGAACACCATGATCTTTAATGTTTTTACCACTTAGACCGAAAATCCTTTATTTCTGAGAAAATTTGCTCCTCTTAGTGGTTAATAACTGCAATAACATGGCGACCCTCGTGCGCGTGCACGCGGACAGTACCTCAAACTTAACTTTTCAAACTTAACTTTTTGTTTAATTTAGAGACAATTTTTTTACCATACCTTACTAACTTGGCATCTAAAATTAATATAATAATTATAAAAAGTATAATAATTTAAGTAATTTAAACATTTAAAGTCCAGAAAACTTTATTTATAAGG
>JBAJNP010003390.1:0-39974 GCA_036877545.1 Yasuhikotakia modesta
ATTGATTTGATGGAAGATGTTTCGCTTTA
Organism: Yasuhikotakia modesta; assembly: GCA_036877545.1. Taxonomy (NCBI): domain Eukaryota; kingdom Metazoa; phylum Chordata; class Actinopteri; order Cypriniformes; family Botiidae; genus Yasuhikotakia; species Yasuhikotakia modesta. Next base: position 30 of record JBAJNP010003390.1, read on the forward strand.
AAAGCAAACTAACAATTTCCACAGGTGCGATGCTTCGAACCAGCTGCTGCAGCAGGGTGGCCTCGCAGTAAGGAAACTTCCGGATACAATCTCGTATAAACTTCTCCTGGTACTGCGGAAAACCGTCCCCATCTCGTCCCTTCAGAAGGCTTATAAAGAGGAAACACAATGAATTATTGTGACTGCTACCACAGTACCACAGAAGATGGCCCCTAATGATGATGTCACCTCTTCAGGAGAGCATCAAGTTTATGGTCGCGCTCCTGCAGGTAGGCCAGGCACTTCTGCAGCACACAGCTTATGTAGTGCATCTTCATAGCCAGAACCTCGTTCATGTCCTGCTGTTTCACGCACTGCTCACAGAGAAGATCCATCACACGGTAACACTTCTCCAGAGCGACCGCGTCCACCAGTAGAGGATCCTCCTTCACCAGCATCACCATCTGAGAAAGTGCAGAAGATGGAAAACAGGACCTAGCAGCGAGATTCCAGCTCCACTCACAACACATAAATGTTTCATGAAGGAAACTTGTTCTCACGCTACATGATTCTGTTAACCGATGCCTGCTGAGTGTGGAGATCAGACACCATACTCATCACAAATCTGTGTATGTGAGATAACGTGTATGATCGCTATTCCAGATCTGCCACAAAGCACATGCAAGTCTATACCAGACGAACCACAGATCAAATTACTGTCTCAACAACATCCATCCATATTTATGCATTTCAATTAGCAGTGATGGCATGTTTCTTATATGATGCAACTACGATTGTTAATTGTAAATGTGGGTGTGAGAGGTAAACAGAGTTCACTGATTTCCAGGCCTGTGTTGCAATTGAAGCCATGCTTATAATCTGCTCCACAATATCACAAGGATATTTTTAGATGGAATAAAAGCAGGAGGGGTGTTGGTTAGTGCAAACGGATGCTTTTCCCAGTCATGTGACCTTGCATGGTATTCCGAGGGGTGTTATAGAAGTATACATTAGATTTTTCCAATAACATTGTTAGGATTTTTCCATTGACATCAGACCTATACAAACACATCTGAACAAAAACTTGACTTTTCCTACCTTCACTGGGTTTAGGTTAGTAGTCATGATGATTTTGTGTAAGGAACCTGCTAGTTTGGGGGGAAGTTTGGGTTCTCTTTCTGAGCCCTGGGGTCTGGTGTAGTATTCCAACCTCGCACGGGAAAAGAAATTGTTAATCACTGTCACACAGTCATGCTGCCCTGCACAGATGTGGAAGAAGATGAGGAAATAAATCAGAGGGTTATTCATTAGCAATCAGATAAGTGGGCATGTGTGTTTATGTGTCTCTCACCCACAAAGGCAGCCATCTGAGCAGCTGTCCGACCCACAGAGTTGACAAGGTCCGTCTCTGCTCCAGCGTCTAATATCATCTCTGTAATTTCTGCATTACCTGTGGGAATATTCAGTTGTACCAAAAAGTTTTAGCACAAAAAAATGCATACATGCAATTCTTCAGGATTATTTTTTCTTTGGCTGATGTAATCAAAATAAATTACCCATATTAGATTCTCAAACTAATCTACATAACATTATACTGTTTTTTGCTTTTGTTGGTCTGACCTAATATAGCTACAGTTTATTCAGTCATAAATAATATTAAAAAATAGTTTTGACTATTTGTTTACATGCAAGTTTAGATGCATCTCAGTTTGCCAAAGCTTTTTTTTACAATGTGACTTAAATGTTTTGCCAAAGCAATTTAATGCCAGGCTGTTTTTGTACTTGTTCTCGAGCGACCCATTTACCAGGATGATAGATAAACAAAAACAACATTATCTGCAAGAGTTCACCTGAGAGTCCGGCAAACATGAGGGCGGTATAACCATACTCATGCTGGTTGCAGTTGACGTCAGCACCGTGTTGAAGCAGCAGTCTGCACATGTCTGCTCTGCCTTTGTAGGCTGCGTGCATGAGAGGGGTCATGCCATACTGACAAAACAGAAGTAAATGGCCTGTTAGCTTCATGATTCAAAGCCAATAACATCCACAGGGGATGTGTGTGCATTATGGCAATTTTGACAGAAAAGTTGAGAGTGACATGAGCTGAATGAGTCATAATCTTTTGTTCCCTGAGTGAAGCTGAAAGGCTGCGTTGGTGGTGCAGCACATCTGAGTTTGACAGACTTCTTAAACTGCTGTTTCTAACCATTCTGCCCTTAAAGGACCTCAAGTAGCCTGCAGGTTACATTTAGTGGCACAGCTTTATTATTACATCTCTTTAAGGACCACATCCTTCACTCAATAGCCTCAGCCATATGCTTAGAAAACAATGTGGAACATATGCTTTCATCTCATTGGCCCACCAGACACTGATGTTGTTTAAAGAGCTACAACAATTTATTTTGTATACAATAAACTGGTAACTGTCTACTTAACCTGTTAATGAAGTAAATACAGACACTTTAAAATGATAAGCATAAATGCTAGTTATCATAATGCATTCCAATGAGCCGTATCTGTATTTTACATGTACAGTAAATGAATTGTATGCTCTTACCTCATCCAGACAGTTCACTCGTACATTTGATTTGCTGAGCAGCTGGGTGGCCTCTTGCATGTCTCCTGTTAACATTTACATTTATTCATTTAGCAGACGCTTTTATCCAAAGCGACTTACAGTGAATTTTTGCCTTCCCCTGGGATCGAACCCACAACCTTTGCGGTGTTAACGCAATGTTAAGAGAACAACATTTTAATAGTTTAGAACTAAAGTTAGACTGAAATGCATCAGGGATCATGTTTAAGGATCCAACTTTGACTTCCTAAAACTTTTATTAACATACGGGAAAGGAAAAATTGTTTGCAAAGCAGTTCAAACCAGTTCGTTTCAACAGCAATAGCAGTTAATAGAAATAATAGTAATAGTTAGCAGTAATAGTTAATCGCAAGTTTGCGGCTATAGAACACCAATACATTAAATGAAGCATTTAAAAAGAAAACGAAATAAAACTAAACAGCGAATCCAATACCTGCAGCAGCCACCTGTAACATCTCTTTCTCTTCACATGTCAGGTCGCCTTTCTTTGGAGGGTTTGTGTTCTGTTGCGTCGTCATTTTGCAACAATCCTTTATTTCTTCATTTATTTGTTTTTTGGTAAATAATATATTGCTGTGACTCTTGCTTCTTCAGGACACAGGCATAATCATTAAATGTAACTGCAGGAGAAACCGGGCAATTTATATTACAGCACTAAAGAGTTTAAAAAAAGGAAAAGAAGACATCCTTGACTCATACCACTTGGAAACCAAAAAGGGGTGACCGAATATCGACTGATATTAAATAAGGGTACAAATTCACACGTTGCCGCTTTAAACGTGAATTATATTCACTACTAGTATTAATCAATGTATTTTAAACAAAAGTAATCAGCACTGAGATTAACAAATGTTACATCGGCAATTTTGAGAATGCAAGCTACACCTCTCAAAAGTAGATCGGTCCAGTTGTATTTAACTTGCCTGCTTGTGTTGGCGTGTGTGACACTGCACACAGCGGTACCCGAGGTCTCAGCGGAGTGCATCACAGACAGGTAAATACATTCACATGTATTAAACAAATGTCACGACAAACAAGATTATAATGTAACGTCTCAGTCTTATCTCAGATTCATATATTGGTATTGTCAAAACTAAGAGTTTGCGAAAGTAAAAAAACACACGGAATTTGTTACATTATTGAGTATGTAACTGGTTTAAACGGAAGCATTTAACTGGTTTAAACGGAAGCATTTAACTGGTCAAACATCGCTTGCTTTGTTTTAGTGGAACTGTGAATAATGCGTTTAAGCACTTGTCTGCATGGTCGTTGTTTGAGTGTGTAGTGTTAATGTTTCCATACTGGTTTGTATACAGTACTTTAAGTTGCCCAAAAGCAGTAGGGAAACAGGTGCGTTGTTAGCTATAGACCACTGAGCACAACTCGTTCTGCATTTAGGTGGCTCAAACATGTCTGAGTATATCTGTCCTACCACAAGCTTTCTTTCATGTGCAGTCAGTGTCCCAACACCTCATTCCAGCTTTTAAACCAGGTTGCATTCTCTTCCAGGAATGCCACAGCCTGTGTGTTATTCTTGGTGCTGCACTTATGCACTTATGAATTGAGATCAACATCCACACTGGATATAATACATGCAACATTCAGCTGTGTGACAGCTGATAGCCAAAATCTGATCTAAAATATAAAATTTAATACTTAATATAGTAATTGTAATTGTCCATGGTGATTTTGGTTTATAGTTTAATATGACTTTTTTCATCTGACATTTGATCAAATTCAGGAGGGATTCATTTAAAATTAACAAAGAATTAAACATGAAGTAACTCATAGCCACAATATCTGCATCGGCTGTGTAATGCAGTCACTGGAGAGAGATTGTGTGTGTGTGTTTCTGTGTGTGTGTGTGTGAGATGTGTGATTCTGATCGTGTGTAAGACTTGTTCACATCACAGGGACTGTGTGTTGTTGTGATGTAGTTAGCAGTCAACTTTCACATCTCGCTTGCATTAGCGACACTCTCCCACTCCAGACTTTCTCTCTGTGTTTTCATTTTCCTGTCAGGCTGTGTTCTGCACATCCTCTCTCTGAGCTCGTATAAGGGCTGTGTACTTGTGCTGTAGTGGATTAGGTAGGGTGACTAATGGTGTAAAAAATGGTGTAAAAATTACTGTACGCAATTATACGGTACTGTGCTAAAAAAAACTAAACTGTGAGTGGATTTATAAAACTTACAGGAAGAAAGCAGAGAGAAATGTAAACATTATTTCAAGTGGGAGAACTTTTTATATCCACAAAATCAAATGCAGTAAGCATTCAACGTTCTTGCTGTGCCAAACTAATAATAAAGTTAAAATATACATCTTTATTTGTTAGTTATGCAGGATTCCACAATAAGTTTTATTGACATTGTTTTCTTTAAAATACATTTAAATTATATTTTTTACTTGATTTGATTGGGCAAATGATAATTCCATTCCCAAAACGTTTTTTCTCATTTTAAAACTATGTAATTTACCTTTATAGCTGAACCCTGGTGTGTCAATAATGGACATTAAGGGACACCCTTCCCTACGAGTTATGTGGGGCCATATCATTCTGTAGATTCTTGTCATACAGTTTCTGAGTGTTAGTATGTTGCTTAGGCAGCTGATGATTTTGTTTGTGGATGTATTTACATGTGTGTACTTTGCTCATACAAACACACAAACACAGGGGGCTGTAAGCTGCTGTCAGAGTTGCCCTTTCTGTAATACGACACGTGTCCCAGGACTGGATGACTGAAGTTTACTCTGTCTGGGATGAGCCTCTCTATATTTAGCACAGGGCAGAGAAAGGCTTGCTGGGGCAGTGCTGGAAAGGACCTTTCAGCTGTTGAATGTTGTTTTAGATTGCAAGATTTTTCTCCTAGTACGGTGCCTGTTGTGAACAAGGTGTGTGATTGGTGAGGTTTCATGCTGTGAGTGTGTTGGGTAAGGGGTCAGGAGCGGTGTGATTTTATTAGCTGATTTAATGATGGATCTGTTCTGTGTCAAACTGTAACACACAAAATGAGTTTTTTGTGTGTGATTTTCAACTGCAGATGTTTAGTTTACTTAACAACTTACGAATTTTCTGTTATTTTGCTTTTATTAAAGGACTTTTATGAATACCGGTAAGCCACAGAAGCCAGTGCTTACAGGCCAGAGGTTTAAGACCAGGAAAAGGGGTGAGTCTATGTCAATTCAATTATGTTTAGTATACATATACTAAATACAGATTGTTTGGTATTGCTAACTTTTGTAAGCCATTAACACTGAATTAAATGCTAAATTAAACCTTAAATCAAATCTTGTCTGTGTGACAGGCCTATAATCTGTAAACAAACAAAAAGAGTGCCAGTTAAGTGATGTAGAAACCTGTCACTCAAACGTCAGATCAAACTCTTTCTAAACATGCTCTAATCTGTTTTTTTGGGGGTGGGGTCCTGCGATTTAAGGGATAAGGTGGTCTAATTCAGTGGTGATATCTGACAGAAGTTAACTAAACATCTGAAATTCTACAGAAAGAACAAGCATTTTTTGTATGGTATTATAGACTTTAAGTAGACATACCAAAGCACACACACACCCACACGCATCTAAAGAAACGTGCCTTAAGCACACACTCAGCAGTGTGATGGCAAGAGCTCAGTTCTCGTTCCATTAATAGCCTGTTTGTGTACTTCTGTGTACTTCATGTCTTACTCAATACTGGGACCACTTACCCTTCTAGAAATTTCTTGCAAATGCATAATTTAACAAATAAGTTTGCAAAAACAATATATACCTGTTTGTTCTATATTTTCATTTAAAAAGCGTACAGTACGTGTCATACACTTTTAAATTGAGTATTTGATATGTGTGAAAGCTAAACACAGCTAGACACTATGGGCAGCTTGGGAATGTTACTTAATAGCTTTTGATTATGACAAATGTGAGGGCGTTTTTCAAGTGTGCATTAGCTCTATGCTTCCCTGGCTTGCGTGGGTAGTGCAACTGGCACTTTAAATGTGAGATCTCACAGGAAGACACTCAACATGCTCTTGAGTGTTTGCTATAATCAGAATGTCTAGTCATCATCTAGGTGAAGAAAATCATTTGCATAATAGTAGGTGTAATTGTGACTATATTGCATATTACTGTGGGACTGCCTGCTTTGTAATCAAGTGTCCGATGCAGGATAATAAACAAAGACCAGCTCCCTTTTGGGGCTGTAGAATGTTTTCTGAAGCATTCAATTGTACGTTAGGAACTATTTTTGAGAAAAAAAATTATATATTGTTGTTATTATTATAGGGACTAAAATCATTCAGTGGAAATTATCTAATAGAACAGATAAATTCCTTGTGATTGCATTCCTTAGTCTGTTGCCTAATCCTAATCTATATATCCACTGTGATACCTGTATTGTGATGTTTAAATGAAGGGTACGGATCGTGAGTCTTTCTATTGTTTTCTGTACTGCAGATGAAAAGGAGAAATTTGAGCCTACGGTTTTCCGAGACACAATTGTTCAAGGCCTCAACGAAGCAGGTGGTGATCTTGATGCTGTAGCCAAGTTCCTGGATGTCACTGGGTCGAGACTAGACTACCGTCGCTATGCCGACACCCTGTTTGACATCCTCATTGCCGGGAGCATGCTTGGTAAGAACTCAAAAGCCCAAATATTGGGATTTTTAATTAATCATTATTTACGCTACACAGAAATTCAGTTTGGTTTGGAAATGCAGTGTTATGGACTAAAAATAGACACTGTCTGAACAAACAGATTATTTTGACCACAAAGTACCAATATTTAGCATGTCAGCATTGGTTGCTATAGTAACTATTGAAGTGCCATTAGAAGGCCACAAGACCTCAGAAAAACTGGATCGATCTTGCAATGATAATGAACCATACAGGCTGTTTTTTTAAATATGAAAATAGACCAACCTGAACAGTGCTTTACAGCATGACCCAAACAGACATGAGCAGAACCTGACAGAAACGTACCTGAAGGAAACCAACACCTTGTTCTATGAAGTTCTACAAAGATACCTATATTTATAAACTGAATGTGGCCCAGAGACCCTCAATGAAGCTTCTGACTAAGCCTGACTTTCTTCTGCTATCTCATGTATTGATGTCTCTTCTGGATTACCAGAATAAGAAGTTATCAGCTCACCGCTGTGTGCCAACAGGCTCTTGCTTCAAAACCTGCCATTCCTTAGTGCAACACTTTCATCATCATCTTAGTATCCCAGTGGTCATTCAAGCCCCTGAGGAGCTCCCACAGCCGGCTGGCAATCTGTAGATGTTTTAACATATGTGAGCTGTAAGTGGGAGTGTGGGTGTCCTGGTGAGAAGCATTGTGATCATTTTGTTCTATAGCAGATATAAGAAGGCAGTGGAGAGACCAGCACAAGCCATACCTGTGAATGCAAGGAGAGGTGCAGGGTTTTGGGTGGGTGTGAGGTGTTGTTAAGTAGATATGCAGACAGACAAACAAGCACAAAGGAGTATAAAAGCTAAGATATTGTTAGATTGCAAATACATTTACATCCTATAAATAACATATCCAACAGTTGTTTGTAGCCTTTCTGTAAGCAGTTCAGTAAGTGTTTAATGTATGGAAAAATACTGTCATTTGTTATTTGGATCCTTTAGACAAGAAGAGCTTCATGTTTATATTCTTCCTCACATGTATTGAACACAGTCTGTTTAATCTGCCTGGTGTTGCTTCAGTTTCAGGCACTGGCAGAGATGTTTTCAGGATAGATCTGTCTCTGTCAACCCAATTACAGCTAAAAGGTTTACTGTGGGTCTATATAAAGCTCCAGGAACACGGCTCTAATCAAAACCAGCACAAGAGAGAAGCACAGTGTAGTTATACATCCAGTCAGCCATACGATTACTCCATCTGTGAGCCCTGATGTGAAGGAAACTCCCTTTAACTTCGTCCAGATTGAGATTAAGTGCAAATCCCTTGTTAGGTGACCTTTGCCATTATAGGCTGTTAACAATGACACATTTATGTCTTAACACTGTGGCAATAGAGGTGCAGAGACATGCTACCAATTTATGATTTGCAATTAAAGTCAACATAAAATCACAATTCACACTTATTTACTTTATTCCTTAATGCACTTTTTAGTTTATTCCGAAAAAGCTAGCCCGTGTAGTTAATTAGTGTTATTTGTTTTGCTTGTTTTTCTCATTTAGTTTCTTTAATATTGATGTTTCATTTTGAAGTATGTCACATTATTAGAGTGGGTTGTGAATGAATTGTTGAATGTAATGCAACAAAAACTGCAGAAGCAATTTATAAACAAGATGTCATACCTTCATTTTATCTTCTTATTTTGTCCTATATATTTGCCTGAGAAGCTAGTTTAGCAAAGTTGACCAATCAGAAGATCAACACCTGTGCATTAGACATAAGACGTTGCGTTAGGCATGCAGATTGTGAAATCTTTCCTATTATAATTAATCAAGCTGTCTGTGTATTAAAATCTCTGATGTATATGAAGAGAATAATGCATTTAGCTGAAGTCTCATTAATACTCTGCGCTCTTAATTCTGAGTGTGTTAGGCAGTGGCACTTTCTGAGCAGGGGTTAACAGACAGCACTGTGCACTCAAAGGATTTACTGCATTAACCTCACTTTCCCTCTCTCAGCTCCTGGGGGAACACGTATTGATGACGCGGACAAGACCAAGGTGACAGAACACTGTGTGTTCAAGACGGAAGAAAACCACACTGCTGTTCGCAGCTATGCTCAGGTGAATACCACACTTCATCGTGTTCAATGAGTTGGTGTTTTCCATTGTTATATGACAAATGAGTAACTGGAACTGAAGTGGCAGGTTGTTGGGGGAGTCCTTGGGCCGTAAATTCCCTGCGTATAGCCAGCATGTCACTCATAATGAAGATTATCCCTCAGACTACAAACTCTCTCCCTCATTAGTCACTGTAAATTCAAAGCTGTGCTATTTGGTCATAGAAATTTGGTATTTGTCTGCATGTTTTCAAATGGCTACAAGGAATCAAGTTTTTTGTGCAATCTTTGAACCGTAACAGTAAAATACTATGACTCCAAACTTCCTAACCAGTAAAAATGAGGCAAAAACATAAGTTATAAATAATAATAACAAACAAATGTATGAAATAGCCATTTAAAAACACTACCACCCTCTATTAAAAATGACTTGATGGATAAATACTTGTCTTCACGCAGGTGTTCAATAAACTTATCAGACGGTACAAATATCTGGAGAAGGCCTTTGAAGAGGAAATCAAGAAGGTATTTAATGTGAACATCGTGTTCCCACTGCTAATCAAGTCTCATCAGTAGGTGATGAAGTGTGTTAGCGTGGAGGATGTGTATCTCACCCACATGTGCAGAACAAACAAACACATCATGCTGTTCCATCAAACAGTAATCAGTGTTACTGCGGGCCAACAGACAGATGTGCTTTCTGATCCTGATTTCCTTCTCTGCACAGCTTCTTCTCTTCCTGAAGGCCTTTACTGAGTCTGAGCAGACCAAACTAGCCATGCTAACAGGAATGCTGTTGGCCAATGGCACGCTGCCGCCCCCCATACTCACCAGCCTCTTCAGCGATAACATCGTCAAAGAAGGTTTGTATCTGCACTCATGTCCGCAAAAACAGCAAATTAAACCCACATATGTATTTAAATGTGTTGGAGGAGGTTGAAATGTTTTGTTGAACCCGGTCTTTTAAATAAACCATTAAAATGTGCTGAAATGAGTGTGGTGGAGCAATTCTGTACAGCCTCAGCATGCCAAGCACACAACGCCATTAGTGGGTGCAGTGAATTCCCTCCACAGTGTTTTAACACTAATTTAAGAGCGAGTGGAAAATCTTTTGCACTGTTGACTGCATGTTTCTGTCATGACAAGTAGTGATGTGGCACTGACACACTGATACAGGTGATCTATACAATCTCACCTTTGGGTAAACCGAGTTTTAAGTATCTAAACCAACAAGCTACTTTCTTATTGAGGAAAATATTTTTACATTAAATGTTGAAAAGGTAAAACCTTTGAAATTTCAATGCAGTTCTTCTGTGACCGTTTTAACACGATTTTACAGTTTGTTTTCTTGCTGTCTGTTTTGTAGGCATATCTGCCTCCTTTGCAGTGAAGATGTTTAAAGCATGGATAGCAGAGAAGGATGCTAATGCAGTGACTTCTGCCCTTAGGAAAGCCAATCTGGATAAGAAGCTCTTGGTACAGTGTTTGCTCATTCGTGATGTGTGGAGGCCTGCAGCATGTGTTTATTATTAGTGTTTAATACATTCATTATGAGCTGTGAGTTATGTTTCCATGGAAACATTTGTCACCTGTAGACATCTGCTGTAACCCCTCTGAACTCACTCATGACCTTATATAACAGCTCATGCAGATTTCTATGTAAACAGGAAGTAGTTGTACACAGCAAATGGATGGCATAGCTAAATATATTGAAGATATTGAGATTTATGAGGATTCTGATATTACTGAAGAACTGATTTCAGACCTGCGTGGGTTGATTCCGCTGAGTTCCTCCTGTAGTTAATCTAATTGTGTAATCTGATCTAAATTCAGGAACTGTTTCCTGCCAATAAGCAGAACGTGGAGCACTTCACAAAGTACTTCACAGATGCAGGACTGAAGGAGCTGTCTGACTTCCTGCGTGTGCAACAGTCTCTGGGCACACGCAAGGAACTTCAGAAAGAGCTGCAGGAACGTCTGTCCCAACAGTGTCCCATCAGAGAGGTGAATCACATTCACATTCGATCTAGATTTGAAATATATAAATGAAAACTCAGGTCACTCAAACACTGTAATTTGTGTTCAGATTGTGGTGTATGTGAAAGAAGAGATGAAGAAGAATGACCTGCAGGAGCAGGCTGTGATTGGTTTACTGTGGACCTGCCTCATGAATGCCGTTGAATGGAATAAGAAGGAGGAGCTTGTCACTGAGCAGGCTCTCAAACACCTGAAGGCACAGTATCCGTTTATGCACTTCAGTGTTGCTTACAGCTGATTGATCCATTTGCTTCAATGCAACATGCTATTGGTTGTTTCCAGTGTAAAGGAGATACAGTAAGAGTGAATTTGGATGATAATCATAATGTACTTTCTCTTGTAGCACTATGCACCTCTCCTGGCTGTGTTTAGTACTCAGGGCCAATCAGAGCTGGTCTTACTGCTCAAGATTCAGGAGTATTGCTATGACAACATTCACTTCATGAAATCCTTCTCCAAAATAGTGGTGCTCTTCTACAAAGGTATGGTCCACCAGCCAAGTGTTTTAATCATATATTGTAGACATACAAGATGAGACATGATGTCTGTGTCTCTTCCACAGCTGATGTTCTAAGTGAGGAAGCTATTTTGAAATGGTATAAAGATGCCCATGCTGCCAAAGGAAAAAGTGTATTCCTGGAGCAAATGAAGAAATTTGTGGAGTGGCTTCAGAATGCGGAGGAAGGTGAGAACAGTTTGAAAGTGATGGCCTGCTGTTCCAATACCCACGACCGCCATGGTTACCAGAACTGGCTCTGAATTACAGCCTCTGCCATACACACTGTTATTCTTATTATTATATTGCTCAATTTTGTCTTACAGAATCTGAGTCTGAGGGGGAAGAAGACTAAAAATCATGGATTGTGAAGAATTTAATGGTTTTACACTGTCGAGTGTCTGTTGCGAGCTTTTTGTGAATATATACTGTAGGCTTGATGTCACTGCATTTGTGTCCAGAAAGACATTTATAGACACTGAGGTGAAAATCCAGGTAAAAGCTTCTGAGCTCTGTGATAGGAGAGCAGAGGGCTACATAATAGACATCCTTTAATAAAAAAACATGTTAACATGGATTTTATACTGATAATGTTGAGATACTGTTTAGACATCAGTTTCCTGCAGTCGAATTGATTGAACTTGTGTGTGTGTGTGTGTGTGTGTGTGTGTGTTGTATGAGACTGCTTTTAATCTTTTTATGAATAAAAGGTGTTTTATATGTACTCTGCTGCAGAACTTTACTGTTTATTTAAATTGTCTGACTTACTTCAAATCTTAAAAACACTTAAAAATTCAGCTGTTGCCCACACTTTGTTGTCAATCTAGACATCGCTTGATTATCATTTGTCATGTAAATTAGGACTTCAGTTAAAGCTTTATATTTCTGTGAATAATACCAGGGTACTATAATACGTTTAATACTTTAAACCATAAACAGCTTTAGAGAAGAAATGCAGATGAATTTAATAACTGCTATCTAATATAGACACTGGGAAGCAGGGTTGTGAGGTTTTTTGTCTTTTACTTCCCTATTCCATTATTAAGTTGTCTCCCATTAGATCCTCATTACTATAACAAAGTACTATAATATGGTTCGTACTTAAATCATTGTTAATAGTTGGCAGACTGACCTGATGGGACGTTAATGCCATTATATAAAAATGGTATATGAGAATATTCCTAAAATAGAATTCATATTATAATTGAAAAACCAATTTATGCAGAAAGTATTGAAATATTTTTGTGCGTGTGTCAAGTTTTATGAGATGCGCTGCAGACGTGTCGTGTCACTAGAGGGCAGTATAGTGGTTTCGGTTTGCGCACATCGTGTTCCGCAGAAGAAGCGTCTCTTCCGCTCCTCGCTGCTCATTGGTGGCGCGTGTCCCGCCGTGTCTGTCGGTGTTGGCGCGAACGTGCACGCTGGCGCGAGACAAAGAGCATCCCGCACTCCCGTGGAAACTACAGCGGCGGTAAACCGTCATCGGTTCAGTCTATAGTAGATTATCGGCAGCTGTCCTTCGAGTTGTTATGGCGGATAAAGAAGGTTAGTGTTGTTTGACTGCAGTACTTTGACTGGCATTTTAGTGAAGCCGGTAGGTGTTTGTTAGCTGTTAGTCGTATCTGTTCATTTAGCGCAGGCCGAATCCCGCCATAACCACACAACACTGATACACTAATAGAGTTTGTATTTATTTCAAAGCTTGTTGTTTCCTCAATAATTCATTTGTTAGCATGGATAAACTTAATGTTTTGTTTTGTTAAGAAACCTTGCTGGAACGTTGTTTAAAGTTAGCGGAAAATTAGCTGCAGCTAGTTTGTTTGGCTTTTAGTTTGGACGTGAGAATGAATCGGTTAAATGTATAAGCATGTCTGAATCTTATACTGGATCATGTCTGAATCTTATACTGGATCATGTCTGAATCTTATACTGGATCATGTCTGAATCTTATACTGGATCATGTCTGAATCTGTGTTTGGGTCTTGCTGATAATAGATGATGGCTGTATAACATTAATTCATTACCTTGCGATTATTTTTAAGTCATGCTTGAGATGGGACAGATAACGGATCACAAACACATATTCGTCTTATAGTAGTAAACCCAAGATCACTTTAAACCTTCGATGTCCTCTCCAAAAATCGTAAACGTTGAAATGAATTAAATAGGACAATTTTTGGTCTTGCTGAGTTGCTGAAGATAAAGTTAGTTTGTCGTAGCCGGTTTTGACAGATCGACTCATGTTTTCCGCCCCCTTGTGTTCCAGCTGCATTTGATGACGCGGTGGAGGAGAGGGTGATAAATGAAGAATATAAAATATGGAAGAAAAATACTCCGTTTCTGTACGATCTGGTGATGACCCACGCACTGGAATGGCCCAGTCTGACTGCTCAGTGGTTGCCCGACGTCACCAGGTAACCTGTTTACACCTATTGACATAAGCTTCGGTACAATTGTTAATATGCATAGTCAATATCATCAACTTTCTTTTAAACTTTATTTAAATGCTCAGTCTCCTCAGCCTAAATGTGAGATGTGTTTCTGTCACAGTGTAGACTTTCCTAATCTTACTCTTATTAGAGCAGGAAATCATTTATTCTTTTGTCTTGGTTTGTCACTGATATTTATAAGTGTTAACCCGTCATCCATACAGGAGGTCATTGTAAATAACAGGCACTTTGTCATGTATTTCACAGACCTGAAGGGAAGGATTTTAGCGTGCATCGCCTGGTTCTCGGCACACATACCTCAGACGAGCAGAACCATCTGGTTATTGCCAGCGTTCAGCTGCCCAATGACGATGCCCAGTTTGATGCCTCACATTATGACAGTGAAAAAGGAGGTGAGTAGCTCTTTGTGTTAACATGGCTTGTAGATGAATCAGTGCATGTAAATGATGTCCTGAATATCTGTTTGTTTACAGAATTTGGTGGTTTTGGTTCAGTGAGTGGCAAAATAGAGATTGAGATAAAGATTAATCATGAGGGAGAGGTGAACAGGGCGCGGTACATGCCACAGAACCCCTGCATCATTGCCACCAAGACCCCCACAAGTGATGTGCTGGTCTTTGACTACACCAAACACCCCTCTAAACCTGGTATGGCTGATTCAGTAGACATTTGTTATGCTGTTCCTCTGTTCAATGTTTTTGTTGCGTTAAAGTGGATATTTATTTACTTATGCAATAACAACATAGTTGTCTGAAATTATTCTTCGTAAGCTTAGCAACACTTACTGTAACATACAATAAAACAACTTGTGCAGAGATACGCTACACATAACAAGGCAGAGGTATTATTGGAAACCAACAGCCTCATGGGAATATGTCTTCAGGAAATATTTGTAAATGTACTTTTTCTTGTCCCTGCAGACCCTTCTGGAGAATGCACTCCTGATCTGCGTCTGAGGGGGCATCAAAAAGAGGGTTATGGTCTATCCTGGAACCCCAACCTCAGTGGCTGTCTGCTGAGTGCATCTGATGATCATGTGAGACATCTGTGCATTTGTGTCATAGATTTGCTTATAAAGCAACTTGTGCTGTATACTTATTATTTGTGCTGGTGTTGGTTTTATAGTTCTACCATAAATGTGGATCATCTTGCTTTGTGTATATATTTTTATGGGTTCTTTGTTCTGCAGACTATCTGTCTGTGGGACATCAGCACAGTGCCAAAAGAGGGAAAGATAGTGGATGCTAAGACCATTTTCACTGGACACACGGCTGTGGTGGAGGACGTATCCTGGCATCTGCTGCACGAGTCACTCTTTGGATCAGTGGCAGATGACCAGAAGCTTATGATGCAAGTACTAAGGATGATGTTTCCCTGTGTGGGATCTGTTGATATGTGTTGTGAGCAGTCACTGAATCTGTCCTCTTCTGCAGCTGGGACACACGATCAAATAACACTTCCAAACCCAGTCATGCAGTGGATGCCCACACTGCAGAGGTCAACTGCTTGTCCTTCAACCCCTACAGCGAGTTCATCCTGGCCACTGGTTCTGCTGACAAAGTAAGGACTACATTTATCTTAAGTTCTTTTGACCTTTTGATCCCTTGTGGTCAAATTTCTACCACCTCTAGTCAGATTTATGGCTGAAAGCTGTGATTGTTTTTGTCATAGACTGTTGCATTGTGGGATCTGCGAAACCTCAAACTTAAACTTCACTCCTTTGAGTCACATAAAGATGAAATCTTCCAGGTATTGATTCCTCATTTACCAGCATTTACGTTTTTGAACCTGCTAGTTTTCTTTTTAAGAATCCATAAATTCTGTGTGTTTTAATAGGTCCAGTGGTCACCCCATAATGAGACCATCCTGGCCTCTAGTGGAACTGATAGGAGGCTCAATGTTTGGGACCTCAGGTGGGTTGTTGTTCTAATGCCACAAGTAATAAATGTTAACTTCAAGCAACACTCATGTGTGTTAACAAGCATCCTCTTGCTTTCCTGCAGTAAAATTGGTGAGGAACAATCACCAGAAGATGCAGAGGATGGGCCTCCAGAGCTACTGGTTAGTATTGATCACTGCTTTTTAAGATGCAAATGCACTCTGCATGAATTTAAATGTGATCTTACCTTTCTTTTTAAAGTTTATTCATGGAGGCCATACAGCAAAGATTTCAGACTTCTCCTGGAATCCAAACGAACCGTGGGTGATTTGTTCAGTGTCTGAGGACAACATCATGCAAGTCTGGCAAATGGTGAGAACTGCCTCAGCCTTTAAAGCTCAGTTTTACATGTTCTTCTGCCAGAAACTTGGCAATAAAGTCACATCTGCTCAGTCATGATACATCCCTCTGGTAACATGCATGCTGTCTGTTACGTGTTTAGTAAATGAAATATTCATGGCTGCATTTCAGAGGAACATTTTGTTCTTGTTTTTTTTAGGCAGAGAACATTTACAATGATGAGGACCCAGAGGGGGCAGCAGACACTGAGGTCCAGGGATAAAAACCTCTTCACACCTGCACTCAGCATGAGATGAAACTTCTCTCAACTCTCAGACCACGCAGCACTGATGAACTAAGTGCTCCACCCTAAATAACCGAAAAGGATAATTGACTATATCTCCATCAGACATTTTCTACTGTGTTAATAGAGTATTTTTCTAAGAAATGTCACATTGGTATTGATCAGGATGTGAGCTCATGTTACCTCTGACCGTACCCAACCAATGTCTCATTAGAATGTCTTTACAGTTTAAGTATACTTAAAGTATTGCTTAAAAATATAAAACCGGGGTATACTGGTGTGTAGTATATTGCTGTGACCTGAGTACCGTGGTACATTTGAAGTTTTTTTAAAACGTCTTATGAATGCATTGTTTTTTTTTTCCCATTAAGCATCCATTCATTTGCATTGCTAGATATATAGATAACTTAAGCTCTTGTGTACTCTGAATTCACATAATGGTCAGGTGATATGTTGTTTTGTCTTTTTAATATTGTGACTTTTCAGTGTCATTTTCTGTATGTCCATCCTCTTGTACAGAACGTTATGAATAAACTGTTTTGTTGATACAATTTATTGATGCACGATTTACCCAAACAATTTAATTCGAAATGTCTTGAATTGTAAGACCTTTTGAAAACCATGTAATTAATGCATTTAAGCCACTAAAGCAAAGCATTTGTCACATTTTATTTAAGTAAAACATTTGTATAAATTGATGTGTGTGTACAGACTATTACTGCAGGAGTTACAACAATAGCAGAGATGTTGGGCTGAAAGTACTTGAGGCATTCATGCTCAGGTTCTACTGAACATGCTGTTTCTGTCTCATATTATAAAGAAACATCACAAAATCGTTTACTGAAACATTTTTATGAAAACCTTTTAAACACAATGTTTATTAATGTTTTAATTTTACACTATGTGTGGTTGTGTATTTTTTTTATTATTCTAGAAACCTGAACTGGACCACTGGTCAGTACTGTTTGTATCCCTGTATCTGCAGTCAGGTACAAGTCATGTAAACCACGTTAATTTCCTAGAAATGTTTAGCTCAGACCTTATTACCGTGACATATAAATCCAACAAAGCAGTTAATTCATCTTCTCATTGCCTTCTACCTCAGCCGTCACCCTGTCTGTATGTTTACAGAGGTCTTCTACAGTGCCCAAATATGTCCTTGTTTTTGCCCACGCCATTTACTCAAGAGAAAGGATTCAATTAACCGGTGCCACTGGATATAAATGCTTTATTTTCTTTTCATTGGCTGACACACTTTACAACAACAGCTATTTAAAGACCATTCTGAGCTGTGTCACTTGTCAGATAATGATGTGGATAATTACAGCTCTCAGTAACTGGCATGCTTGGTCCTGGTATTCAGAGGGTTAGTGTGTTTTTATATAAATCTGCTCTGATGTTTGTGGTATACATCTACATGCACATCTCTTCTAACTGTGGTTATTGTTGTTTATGCATACTGACAGTGAAAACAGGCAGCTGAGATTTATCTACGAAAACAAGATATCAAAGTGTTTTAACTGAACTAATAATCAATAACCCCAAAATAGCAAAATTAGGTTTTATCCACAACCACAGTGTTCTCGTTCCTGCTGAGGCCCTCTATGCTCCCTCTGGAATACAGTAAAGATGAAAAGTGTAGCTATGCCAATGCAGCAAATTTCCAACAACTATTTGTCCACAGTAAAAGTGTAAATGCTGTGTGGTTTATTATTTAAGTTGGTGTTATATAATATACAGTTGTCTATACAGAAAGCAAAGGGCAAAAATTGGCTGCACTTGCCTGTAAAAGAGCAATTCTTTGGCCATGCTGTTCTTCAGCATCTCCAGTTCTTCAGTTTTCTTTATCTGGATCTGAAGCTCAGTTTTCAGTTTCCGTCTGTTTTCCTCTAGGAAATCTACTGTATCCTGAATAAAGAACTCTAAACCTTCAATCTAAACCTTCAATCCAATCTAAAATGACATTTATCTGATGGAAATTAAAAATAAATGAACTCTATTACGCACCCGATATTGTTCCACATCTTCCCTTCTCTGACTCTCCATTAATCGGATCCTTTCTTCCAGACAAATCTTCTGGAGTCTTCGCATCTGTTCCTCATCCTTCAGAGGCCCCAGCTTGTCCCTCAGTTCCTGGCATTGCTCTTTAGCCTTGCTGAGGGCTTCTGTGGAGGCCTCTCGTCTCCTTAGCAGGGACACTAACCGGGGCTCATAAAACTCCTCCAGAGATTTTATTCCTCCTTGCAGGTACTGCTGTAAGTCACAGGAGGCCCGTCGTCCCTGCGTCACATAAGAGCGTGTCTTTTTTTTGTCTGATTCCTTGGTGATGTTGTTCTGCTCCTTCTGCAGGGCTTGCAGGTGACTTTGGTGATCTGAATTAAGCTTATTGATCTCTTCAGTCAGATGAACAACAAGGGCCTTCAGTTCCTCCTGAGTTAGAGATTTGATAAATTGAATTGAGGTGGATTGGACACATTTGAGTGAAAGGAATTGAGTAAAAGAAAACTGAAACCTTTTAAGTAGGACATTATAGGAAATTACATGCTTAAACTACATGGTTCTGCTGAATTTAAGAAACCTTGAAGAACTTTTCTGAAGTCATTTCAACCTTTATTGTATATATATATATATATATATATATATATATATAAGCATGAATTTCAAACCACCCCAAATCATACTATGATTTTTTCACACTACCTGAGTTTGGTCAAGCTGCTCCACTTCTTTCTTTTGTATTTCAAGCTCTAGTTCTCTCTGCGCACACTCTCGAGCCACTAAAAACAGGCATCTCTTAGTCTTTAGAGTCTCCTGCTGGAATCTCTGTTTCTCCAGCCTGACTTTGGACAGGAGGCCTTTTTCCTCCTCAAGAGTGTTCCTCACAGTCTGCAACTCCTGGGCCATGGACTCTTCCAGCTCCAGAAGCTCCTGAACCAGCGCATCCCTTCTGCGCTCCAGCTGGCCCACTTCCTCAATGCAGCTCTCAAATGCTGCTCTCAGCCTTTTCATTTCTATGGTGGAAGACAACTCAGGTGCCTCATTAAATATAACCACAGAATCATCTGTTACCGCAGCCACAGTTTTCCCTTCCTCTGGAATGAATGACTCTCCGAATATGAATGTTTTTGTGGATCCATTCCTGTTAATTGTGTTATCTGGTTCTGAAACTAAATCAAGTGATGTAGTTTCATGTGTTGTCTCAAAAACATCTAACTGTGCCAACATCTGTTGCATCAGTCCATTAAATTCAGCTTGCAAAACTTCTCTGCATTTTTGTGAATAAGTTATGGACTCTCCAGGCAGAGTTAGAGCGGCTTCAATTTCTTCCAAGCAATCTTCAAAGTAGTCTTCATCTTCCTCTTCAATAAATAAAGGTTCACACTTTCCCTTTGACTCTGATAGAGACCCATTAGTTTCTTCAAACTTCATTTCCTGATCCTCCATTTTATATGTTGACCTACCAAGACCAGAGTAGAAATGGATTTACGTTATTGGAATACTAGTTGAATTTAATTAAGACAAAAAGATGGTATTTAGCATTTATTTTCAATCCTACAAACACATATTTATTTGATATATTGGTATATTTTTATAGAAA
Source organism: Yasuhikotakia modesta (assembly GCA_036877545.1). Taxonomy (NCBI): domain Eukaryota; kingdom Metazoa; phylum Chordata; class Actinopteri; order Cypriniformes; family Botiidae; genus Yasuhikotakia; species Yasuhikotakia modesta. The sequence goes on from JBAJNP010003390.1 coordinate 20,443, forward strand.
TACCCAGAAGGTTAATTTCAAATCTTACATGTACATACAATGGACTTCACAAACTGTGATTCCCAAGTGATGTATATATTGGTAAAGGGAAATTTGAGGCTAATACCTTACGTCATTCAGAGACAGCTGCAAACTTGTTAAACAGCTGACTGATAATGACAAACATAGTGTTCATACAAAGAGCTTAAACAAAAATCTGCAAGTGGGCATTTATTCAGTGGTAAAGAACGTGTATACATGTAGACATCCATATACACACTCCTGAATTTGGCAGATGTTACAAGAAGGAGAATACTGCATTCTTAACAAATGACTGGCGGTGAACTAGTTAAAAAACAGAATAGAAAAATAATTTATTTTAATTTTGTCCAAACTATCTCTATATAAATCATATATGTACATTTACAGTCTTCTTGATAGTCAGGGCTGGTATTTCTTATGTCTGTCTCGATGGAACACAGAGAGCAGCTGCACAGAAAATGTCATGCGAGACTAGATTCCAGCAGTGCCAATGACCTCGAACAACTGCTCATTCCTTCATCATGTTTACACATGCACTGTATATGAAATACTAACATTTTCTTTCACATCACCTGTTGTATATGATTAAGCAATGCAGCATATGATGAGGTCAGAGGTGACCAAAATAAATATATAAAAGGAATGTGAATTTAAATTCACTTTAATGAATAAGTGAAATTCTATGATAAAAACACAGTATCTTTCTAAAACCATCTCCAGGAATAGGAACAAAGAGTGAAAGAAACACCATAGGGACATTGTGCAGTGAGTAGGTTCAGAGAATAACTTTAGAGAGTAGGTTAGAATACTGTGATAGTGTAAATAAGGTTTATCTATACAGAAACCTGTAATAAAAACCTAAACTCACCTCAGCTCAAACACAGAGGTTTCAGGAGAATGACCATGAAGTGAACCCGGGCTGAGGAGCTGTTAGCCAACTGAACAAGAAAACAGGACAGCGGCAGTCTGGCCTCTCTCTGTCTGAGCTCAGACATATGGTGCAGGTCTCCCAGGCAACTTTTAATCTGTTTACATTTATTAATAAACACTAAGGAGAAGAAATATGAGCTTGTACGGTGTGGGCTGAACCTCAAGGTAAGCAGCAATCACGGGGTCCTCTGGGAGGTGACCTACTCACAGTAGCCAATAGCACACCAAAGGACTAATTTTATGCTAATAAATTTCATTATTATCCAATGTGTGGCAAGCGTAGGGTCCTCAGATGGACATGACACAGCAGAAGAATTCAGTAGGAGTGGCTGCAAAAGACTGACAGGCTACAATGTCCAATAGCGACGAAGGGGGAGACATCCATGAGACGTTTACATCAGTGCTTTCTCAGATGGCAATGACCCACATTCAAGAACGTTTTGGAAGCCTGGCTCTCATCAAACATGGACAAGACTGAAATCAAGTGGGAACAGAAAGAACCAGGAGTCATTTTACACAAACAGTGAGATATCAAGGAGTGTTTGTTTAGAAGGACTGCTAATGTCAAATTCAGTTCATGTCCACTCATTACCCCAACCCTTTAAATAGAAATCACACATCTAAACTGATGTTTTATATAGTTATTAATCTAAATAGTGAAATCTGGGAAGATCAACTAGAGAAAGCTATGAACTTTTGTGTTTAAAGGTTATTTGTTTCATTTGATAGGCTTCTCAAACTTGAAACTGTTAACCAGTGGCATTCTTAACTCTAAGTTAACTCTGCATATGTCACACTATAAACAAAAGCATTTGCCATATTTCAGCAATTTTAACTTTAAGATGGGATGCAGTCATTGTGGGTCAGTATGTTTCGGGGCTTTCCAGTAATTCTACTCCTACATTCTCTTAGCTGTTTTCCTCTTACAACCACAAGGAGGTGCTATACGACATTTATTGCTATGATATGAAGTGCTTACTGGTCACACGATCTGAAAATACTGTAAAAAGAACAATTAGGGTAGACAGAGAAATAGGTGGAGTAACATAGACGTATGGTAGTAACATCATGCTTAATTCTACAGTTTAACGTCATTGACAGTGAACCTGGAACACATCTGACATTGTGCAAATCTCCCCAGTGTCTGAGTTAGTCATCCACACCTAAATCTCAACCCTTCTCTCTTTGTATATCTTCACTGAGGCGTATGCATGCATGGGTGTCTTTACATTCTCTTTATGAACGTAGTCTTTGCTGAAATAGGCTTACATATACCTCGTTTGGTTCCCATACGTCCATTTTGTATGTTTTTATGCCTGAATAAAACATGTCTGAATATATATGTGAAGTAGCGCTTTTCTATTCATAACTGTATTGACACACATCAGCCAATGAGTGTGTTTCTCTCTCTCTCCTGCAGGACAGACAGGCTTATATTAAGCCCCTCTGTGGAATGCTGAAGTATTTGCTGTGCATATTAAACCAGTGCTGAGTGATGGCTGAGTTTAGTGACTTACTGAACTTGACGGGTAACAGGTTTTTATACTCGGATTAGATCAGCTCGTTAAGTTGCTTTTTATAAAAGCGTTCAAAGACTTTTATTTTCCTCCAGCTATACTACACAGAATCAAAACCTTTTATGGCATAGGCCATTTCTTCCTGTAGTGTAATAAAGAAATAACGGATACAAGTGGATGCTAAATCAAGCAGAGACATTATTATATTCCTTTTTAGGGCTCTACAATATATTGGTCCTAGGTAGGTTTGCTAATGTTTTGTCAATATAAAGAATTTAATAAATAAATAAATAAAAATCAGCTTAGTTGTGAATATTTTATACTGTTCCTAAAGGAGACAATATGACATCACAATTTTTAAAGGGCACACAGTTACACACTGAGAATGGAAAAGAGTGCAAAAGGGACAGATTGTCTATATGTTTGTGATTGTATTGTATAGAAGTCCATGTTAGAGACTCCTCACCTGTTTTCCATCAGCAACTTCCTTCTGTTTCTCTCTGACCGGAAAGTACAGCCACAGCCCCGTGTCTGCAGGTGCTTTGGTAAGTTAAATATTTTGGTACGTTGAGTTCAGTAAAGACCACAACTGCTTTACAGGGCTGTGCTGTGTAAATGTATGGTATAGGTAACTATGGACACCTTTGGTTTTGTGAATTGTCTGGATGAATTGTCTGTCAGTCTGAACTGAGTCACTGTGTTGGACAAAACATCTTTTTATCTGTACTCTTTAATACATATACACATATATTACAAATTATTATGTATTATCTTTAATAAATTATCATATTTAACAAACATTCTGCCATTTAGATTATTCCTATAATGTATATGCATCTCTTAACCACACAGAAAAGGAAACCTGCTTTCATTTAAAGACTGACTGATGCATTTTCTCACTGTGTGGAGAAAATACTTTTCATGGGCAGAGCTTGACAGCTTAAGACATGTCTGTCACATGACAGAAAGGATGACAGTGATAAGAAACAAAAATCTAAAATGGTACAAAGTTCTCATCAGATACCGTCTGATTTCAAGATATCATTTATGTAGGATTAAACGAAACAGAGTAAGTGAACCAAACCAACCCAACCTAAGAAAAATCAGACACTCCCCAGTGTAAAATGTTTCTTTTATGCTTCATGTATTTTATGAATCGACTAGATGACATCAGCCCAATTTCTTACTTCATACACCTGTATGACAACAATGCAGGTAGTGATGTGGGTAAATACTTTTGGGGTTACGGTCAAGGCCATCATAAACTCTGAGGCCCAACCTAATAATATCCCAGGTCTCAATATTTCAATCTCTGATTCTAGTGATAAAACTACCAACAAGGCCTGAACACTAAACTAAGTTTACCATAAATGGATATGAAGATCTTACAGGTCGAAGAATGCTGGAGATGAGCGAATCAATCTGATCTGGACTGAATCATGCTTTGCAACTGGTGTCCTCATGATATTTCATTGGCTGCAGATGGTGTCTGCGCTGCTCGCGGCAGACTAACATGATCAAATGGTATCTGATGGAATTTAGTGGAGCCCTTTTCACCATTGTAATAAAATTACTCATGACAGCTGCTGCTTTCACTGCCATGGTAGTGATTGTGTAAAAGGGAATTCTGGGAAATTGACCAGTTTTGCCATGGCATCAGAGATAAACACTGAAGATTTGAACTTAAGAGAAAGAGGAACTGATTTTTTTTCTAAAAGCAAAAACATTTCATATATACTTTTTAAATAAGATGGTAATATCTTTATGACATGAACAAAGAAATGCTGTTAATTATGGTATGTATCAGTAAAACAAGCCACTAGATGCTGTGGTTTACAATAAATGTATAACAGCTAAGGGGTATTGTGTACTGAAGCTGTACTAGTTTACAGTATACTGTATTAATGTAATGTTTATGAAGAGTGTACTTGTTTATACTTGCATATATTTAGGAGTTGTATCCTTGGCCATTTGCTAAACTAGTGTACTGAAGGATGTCCTCAGGCTAACAAGAGAAATGTTTTGGAGAACAAAAATAGTCTCTCATTTTGTGCGGTAACCAGCTGTTACGGTAATAACATAACTACAGGGCAATACCAGATGCAGGCAGTACATTGTAAACTTCTGCAAAATAACCCAGGCAGCTAGAGAGCATTTACTGAACATAATAAACAGTATGCTACAATAACAGCCATGATTTAAAGCCCACCCACTAGACTCCTGATTTCTGAATGGACATAGACTGTGGGATTGTAGGATTGGGTAACAGTGCTGCAAAACAGTTTTCAAAGGTCAGAGAACAGAGCAAATAAAACCAAATGTAACAGCTGATATTCTTGTTTTTGTCTATGTTATCTCTATCCACCTTATCTAACATTAAATGGTTTGAAAACTCTTCATGGTGTGTTCATATTAAATCTCATGCCCAGTTCCCAGCACAAATCATGGATTCAGGGATTTCAGGGAACCGGCATCAGCATATGAATCCAGTAACAGAGAAATGAATAACAGAATGGAAAGAACTACAAGCAAAACAATGTCTGTTTATTGAGACACTTAGCCACATAATGCCCAGAGGAGCTTCACTTAAAAGCCAAAGCTTGGGAATATTGTGTCCATAAGCCCACTTTATTTCCAGGTCTTGCACATCTGGATAATACTGTACATTGTGCAGAAAAATCTCCAGTGAGTTTCATAGACGTCCAGTGTTTTAAAACTATTATTTCTAGATGTGTATTCTAGATTCTTTAGTGAAGTTTATAATTAAACCTTCTATAAACAGAGTCCAGAACTCCAGGCATTAAAACTGTATAATTCAGACTTTACAGACTTTCTATTTTTAGTCATGTGAAGTAAACCTGACAAAAACAAAACTGTGATTTTTTTCCTGGCTTTTTCTTTGTGCCGCAAAGTGAAATCTAGGAACTTCAGAACATTTAGCTCTCAAATAACCCTATTCTATGGGAGAGAGAGCGAGGGAGACCAAATGTCAAGTTTGGACGTGCTTGTATCCGACCAGAAGGTAGGGACAAAAACTAATTTGCTTATCTGATTCTACTCAAACACTGTAAACTTAGAAGAAAACTTCAAGAAAAAAAACTTCAAAGAAAAATATTTACTCACAGTAATGTCTCAGTTATGGTATTCATTTTCAGCATTAAAAATGTTTGCAGCTGAAATATCTCTAAAATGTAAGTCTTTCTCTCTGAAGTAAACTATGAGTTCAGCCTCTTCTGCCTCATTGTTCGTCTGTAGCAGATGTTATATGTTGGGAACTGTGTCCTGTTTTTTGTTTTCTTGTCAGAGGCACATTTCTGTGAGTCATTGGTTTGGCTCTGCAGGCCTCACAGCATTCAGCCAGATGTGCTCCTCTAACCCGGAAGTGGTTATTTGAGTCAAACTTATTTACACAAAACCATGTAATTCCCAATATGCTGTGCATCATTATCCAATTACGGGCTGGATCAGATTTATTGAATCTGTCATAGCCTGTTTTACTTCAATAAAGAAATTGTGGGGAATGTAGTAAATATGAGTATAATTTCATTACATTTGAAACTTAGATTTATGACAAAGGTATTATGGACCTATTTATATTATTATAAAAAGTAATACAGTTCTTTATTTTATAATTATTACAGAATTTGATTGTTTGTTCCAGTATGCAGATGACAGAGAGAGAGAGAGAGACAGAGAGAGAGAGAGAGAGAGAGAGAGAGAGAAAGAGAGCAGTAATACAGGTCTGTAGAGGAGGCCTAACCCTGTCCACTAGAGAGATTTGCTGACTGTTGCCTCTGAGAGCTGTGAGAGATTTACACAGAGCACCTGTGTTAGAGGTCTTGTTGATCAGTTTTTATTGCTTACTGGGTACACACATTTCAAAAGAATATAGCAATATTAACTGAACTCTATCAAGAGCTTTTGCTCATGTGGTCCTCGGTTAACAAGAAAAGTTTAAAAAAAACTGACACACTTACACTTTTTAAGTAAATCTGCTTACTAATGCCTTAGATATAGCTGACTCAGCAAACTAAGCTGTGCTTAAGGAAAGTGCTTTAACTTTGAATTTTTTTTACTTCTTTTACTTACTTTTTTGACACTTTTACTTCAATAAAGCTTTATTATATTTAATTAAAGTATGAGATTTAACAGTATATTCTCTAAATAGTGCCACAGTTTTACAGTTTTGTACATGATGATTTGCAGTGCTGAATCCTATTAGCATCTATCATGAGGGCATTGTGTACTCACTTTTGTCTTTTGTTTTTGCACAGCAAATGTGATTATGTAATAAATCTGGACAATCGTGTCAAATCTCCCAACATTATTGGGCTGTGTACAAACTGAAAGACAAAGTTTTTTTTCTCTGGTATTCAACAGCATCTGTGGTGCCACAGAAATACCACAGAAAACAACATTAAACAGCATTTGTAACAAATGATTATTCCTTTAAACTCTGAATTCATATAAACAGGCTGTTGTGGTTAGCCTGTAACTTTATATTAACTTAGTTGATTTTACTCTCTCTCCTTGTGATTGGCTAAGGGAGGTAATGTTAAACAGACACTGGTTAACAAATTAAAGATGGTTTCAAAGCTTTAAATGTTTTGCTTTCATGAGTTTTCAAGGTAAAGCAGCTTCACAGCCCAAAGAAACACCAGAGGAGAACAACATAAGACCTCTAGGAATCCATGGCAACCAGCAATGCACGTCAGCTGCAACAGTAACAGTGTGTCATACTGTAAGGCTGTTTACACAGATAATGGTATTATCTGTGTAAATGCAACTAAGGAAATGTAGTTGCATTTACAGACTGCAACTAAGGAAATGTTGCATTTTCTCAATGCATCCCAGTGATCAAAAATTGTGCCAGTGTTTGTTATTCTGGTGGATAATGATTGTGTACGGTACCACGTAAAATACACCCAGTGCTTGAGCACATACTTTCAAAACAAAACACTGAGGCTTTTGTGAATTCAAGGGAATAACTGTTTTCTCAATTGTTGCTATAGCAACATTTAAACATTTCAATCTGTTCGGACTGAACTTAGGTCTGACTCACAGTAACCCCACCCAATCCCCCACAACTCTCTCTCTCTCTCTCTCTTCATAATCCTTTTATGTAATGAACACATGCACTATATGGTCCTGTAACGGTTAATGATTATGGCTTATGTCTGAAACTAAAGATTTTTGGGTGTGCAGTATCTTCACTCTGTAACCTTAGAAAAAGAGCTGCAGATTGTTATCCTGGACAGTGTATGATTTACTGGACCATATTTGGTCCACCCAGTGTGGGGAGAAGAGGCCAGGGGCCGAGGTTCTCCATCTGTGCTTTTCAAAGCAGAAAGGAAGTCAAACAAGCTGAGAGAATGAGCGTCTCATGTTTACAGAGCTTATTGAGTCATTTTAAGTACACATCCTGACACACATCTGCTTATCTGTGTTTAAATTTAAGTCACTAAATGTTCCTGTAAATGTTAATGGTGGAAAAAGTGTTTAAGACGTTGTTGTACTTGACAACAAGCCTTTTTCACATAGTCTGAAGAATCGACAGTTTACATTGATGGATACTACATGATAAAAATGCACTGGGATGGTACTGTTGCTTTAAGAAAGTAACAGCAAATAAGCATATAGCTTAAATATTATTGTAAAGCATAGATTAAGGATGATGAGAGTGATGAAGCATTATTTCTATACTGTGCTTGTATATAATAAGTCAAACCTTAAACACACAATTGTGTTAGTCCAAAATATCCCATATGGGCAAAATGTCTTTAGTATTTTTAAGAAATGGTCTAAGACTGTAATTTGTATAATAACTTATTTTATTGTTAAACAATAAAGACAAAATATTTTATATTTTATAATACAATCGTTTAAAAAAAAGTATTTACATATATACATTGTATATCAATAAACAACTGATAACTTACCTGCCGCACAGAAAGCCCATCAGAGGATGTTGTCAGAGTGGCAGTCCTCATGTGTGTGAACTAACTCTCTGTCAGACAGCATCATGAATGACACCAGATGAGGCCAGTAACAGATCCCCTGCCACTGATCCCCACAGGACATGACATCACTGTTAGCTCTGCTATTCTTAACCTGCTTTCTGTGGCTTCTCTGTGCTGCCGAAAAATGAAAAAAGCAAAGTCATGGTTACCAAGACCTCACAGTTTAAGCAAAAATTCCTGAAAGGAACAAGCATCATTTATGACACACACTTAACTGTTGCCATTTTTGCATTTATTTTTAATAATGTCATTTTATTGGCTGCATGTATGAAGTCAGGTTCACGCAGGTGTTCCAGTATCTGCATATTTATTGTGACTGCTGTGGCTAAACAAACTCTGTGTGTGTGTGTGTGTGTGTGTGTGTGTGTGTGTGTGTGATTTGATTTATTTCTTTAATTTGTATAACTCAGTGAGTGACTCAGCTAGAGTCTAATCTACTTGTTAGTGTGTGTCTGTGCAAGTGTTTACAGAGTCCACATGCCACTTAGCACATCAAATACGTCAGAAGATGATATATCACAGGTTTCCATGCTCATAAATCACCTTTATGCAAATGAGCGATCAGGTAAGTTTATTTTCTGAATCTGGCTGTTTATCATATACCCAGCCCAAAACATCACCTCACACTTTGGCTCCATGTCAACATTTCTGTATTAGAGAGAATCCCCCTAATCGGACAACACAGCATTTCTCCTACTCTTCTGAATACAACAGGGGACGGATGTAACAACGAAAGAGTGAATGAGAAAAAGAAAGAGTGGATTAACAATGTCTAGATGAGGTAAGTGAAGGTAGAGTTCAGTTACCTCAGTTGTGATAGCATGAGAGAGAAGAGAGAGAGAGAGAGAGAGAGAGAGATAAGACAGATGAGGTAGCCGGGGTGGGAGGGAGCTTGTCATTGTGAAACAGTTGGGTGGAACACATGTGCGTATTGCAGTTCCTCCCTGCACTGCGCTGAATGGTCACCAGCGACCCAAGCAGACGGGAAAAAGAGACCAAGCCAGCATGGAGCTCCACTCACCCAAAAAGAGCTGAATAAACAAGACAGGACAGCACTGCAGTAAAGACAAGACACACAGCCCAGGACAGAGAAACAAAAGAGGCAGAACAGGAAAGCAAGGTACCCTCTGGTGCTTTAGTGTGCTAAAAGTAAAAAAGTGTAAAAGTGTGTGTTTTGTGAACATGAGATGTAGTTTGGTAAGTTAGTTAGATGATATGTGTATGTGTCTGAGTTTGCGAGCGTCTTCTTGCATGTGCAATTGGGGGTGTGTGTGCATATTACTCATTTGGTGTGTATCCAGAGTTTATTGCTGATCGAATTACAGCACAGAGGTGTGTCTGTTAAAAACAGAAGAAGAAAAAGACAGAATTCATTAGCCAAATTTACAGTGGCAAGTTGGATTTACTGGAGTGACTTCTGCATATTTTCTCAGTGGGAGAGGAACTTTTCACTGCCTGCTTTTGTGTGAAGTAGCATGTTTATCTTTTCAAACTGTTCTTCTTTTGTTTTGTCTCTTAGACCTTCAGCTCTTGCACCATGACTGAGATTAAAAAGCTAAAGTTAAAGTTAGAACCCTTTACAGAGAATGGGGATGTAGACGTTACATTTGTATGTGAATGCAAGCATAAAATGCTTTAAAATTAAAATGGGACTTGCAAGTACCTGATACAAAACACATGTGAGGCATTTCTTGAGGAGTAATAACTATAACTTCTTGTTTTCTTTGTTTTCCCCCACGGATACATGTGATATAAGCTGCGCTTTTGGTTTTCTAGTTATTTCTCTTAATGCCAGGCTGTATTAAGTATACTGTAAAGTACTGTAAAGTGCCTTCAATGAAAGTGTCTTTCAATAAAAAGTACCATCTAAATAATAACATCTAAAAAAGACATTGATTTGTCAAGGAGGAAATGTTCTCCTCAGCAGGTCCTAATTTGTAATTAAACAAAACACCAAATGCCAGGCTATATCAAGTATACTGTAAATAACCTTTCAATAAAAGGGTCTTTCAATTAAAGTATCATCTAAATAATCTAAAACATTTAAGAAGACATTGATTTGTCAAGGAGGAAATGTTCTCCTCAGCAGGACCATCTACAACATTCTGATAAACCAATCAGATCCTGTGGATGGAGACCGTGGATGTTTTTTTTTAGCCATAGCTACTGGTTAGGGTCAGGTTTGCAGTAGCAGACAGGGTTCAAACTGTGACTGTGTTTGTTTGACAGGAATGTTGTTCTAGGACCAACAAAACATGTTGATCCAGCAAAAATGTCTTACTAGTGTTCATGTATCTTTGATTGATCGAGCTTTGCGTTAGCAGCACAAAGGTCAAGGGTTCGACTCCCAGGGAAAACAAATACTGATAAACTGTATACCTTGAATGCACTATGTCTGCTACACAAATGTAAATATCCTTAGCAAAATCACAAGCATGCTAAAACACCTTAGCACATAACATTACTAAAACACCTAAAACACCTTAGCACATAACATTATTTCATTGCTCATCATTTCATACAGAATGCTTCTATCTTCTCTTTCCACAGGTTGAAGCAGGTGTTTTTAGAAGGATATAAAGAGGAGCTTGGTTAGAGGTTGGTGTTATAGGCCTCAGGATGTCCAGAAGTAACTCTGTGGGGGATCTGGTCCCCAAAGACATCACAGAGATCCTTGCCCTGCAGGCCAATAAGAAGAAACGTGGCTCATCCCTGGGTCGGGCCTTCAGCTGGTTTAAAGGCAGCAAACGCAAGAGGAGTCTGAGCAATGGATCGAGCCGGACAGGAGGTCCATGCGGACGAACTGGAGAAAGCATGACAACAAAACAGGTTAATGCAAGTGGTGAGCACAGTAAAGGTAAGCAAAGATACTTTACACTTGTCACAGACAGCAGTTTTTCTAAGTCTTGAATGTGGAATTCTTGTATTATATTTGTTGTTATCATCAGACTGTTATAAACTCAACAACACGCCTGGAGTGGCTTGTCTGTGTATTGTTTGCTAATTGCTAATGTTTGCATTACGTTGTCCTGTTTCATTATGATTTTTTTTTTGCTTTAACCTTTGCTTGAAATGATAACGCACGGTGATGTGAAGTTTCTGAAAGCAGCAAAGTTTGTCACAGGACAATAGTTAGGGTATCTTAAACGTACATAATGATTTTGTGTGTTTACATTGTATATTGTGTTGGTGATTTTTCACTGGCAGCAAACAACAAATTACCTACCAATGATTTTAGTTTTCAATTGTACTGATAGTATTCTTTTAAAAGTCCCTAAACAAAAAAAATATTCTAGAGCTAAGCTAACTCAAAACCTACAAATCACCAAAAACAATTGCAATTGCAAGGCCAAAAACACTGCAGCAACATTCTAGCAACCACCAAGAACACTCCAACAATGCCTCTGCAACAGCTCAAAAAGCAACCTTTAAAACAAAATCTGATTTTTGATGCTCTTATTTTTACAAATGCATGGACAAATGTTTGACACACATGCATCTACCTGTGTGCTAAGTGTTCCTGAATAAGTGTTGCTTGAGGAAATGCACAGGTCTTGTTTAGGACAGTCCCTGAGGATGTTTTTAAAACCTGCTGGACCACTTTACTGTGAAGGTCCAAGCAGAAGAGTAGAAAAGTATTTAAATTCTGTATTTGTCTCTTCCTGCCCCCACAAGTCTCACACTGCCTCCATTGCACTGAAAAAGTGTGTAGACTGTCCAATGCCAAAGTCTGTGAGTTACCACTTGGGACTTGAGTTGGACACACACTTCAAAATAATATGTCATTCAGAGATTTCTACTCTCATATTGTCTCTTTGGACGTCATGATTTATTGCATTTTCTAGTTATTTCATGCTGAAAACAGTTACGCAGGGGAGGGAGATGCCGCCAAAGTGTGGAAAGGGCTGAGAGATTAGACCCATGAGGCTTTATTGAAAAAGACAGAGGGGGAATTTTTCTAAATTTTTTTTAAATGACTTGTTTCCTCCTCTTTTCCCCTTTATAACTTGTTTCCTCCTCTTTTCCCTTTTGTGTCTTTGTTCTTTTGTACCTTTTAAATATCTGTTCTCACAGTCTGTAAAAGCAGCTAAACCTTAGGATTATGGAGACACACAAACAGTAGCGGGAACATTATCACTGCACTGCACATGCCCTTTACATCTTTATTCAATACAGCCCATTCATTTAGACTTTAAGAGCCAGTTTAGACTTCATTTAGACTTTAGACTCCTGGTCTTAATATCTATGATGATGTTCTAGTCCCTAGATAAGACACATGAAGTTTTATACTTAGGTTTAGTGGCTTGTTCAAATCTTCAACCCCAAGCCTTCATTTAAAAAGATTTCCTGGTGGCAACTAATTGTTAGAATAACAAATGTTCATTTGTCTTTGTTGGTTTTATTTCAGGTTTATGAGTTTGTGTGTGAGAGAGAGATGCTGCTGTTTGGGCCTTTCCCAAAAGAATAGAGTCAGATAGACTGTCCTGATTCAGGGAATTTCTGGGCTTTAGAGGCTCATCTGTGCAGCACTAACCCCTTGCGTCACCCCTGTTTAACTGAGCTCAGCCTGTCCACCCAGAGCTCTTGATCAGAATCGGGCGCTTTTTGAGGGGTGAGGTCTGTGTACGGATACCCTCTCAAAATATGGATGCATTCAAATTATCTTTGCTGTCAATACTTTAATCACACATGAACAAGAAAATTCAAATAATAATTCAAAAACTAAATCTAAACCTTATAATTATATAAATGTATCTTTTTAAAAATGCTCCTTTATTTTTTTACTGGAAAAAAATCAAGACAAAATTTCCTACCATGCAAATCATTTTGATGCGTCACAGGTTGAGGGGAAATGACCAATGAGGAAGTAAGGTGATCAGATGATGTAATGACTGGACATCTGTTAACAGTGATCTCAAATGCCAGTACAGCTATGACTTGCGGTTGCAGTGAAACATGAGCTGCTGTAACAGCTCTGAAATAAAGAACATGTGAATGTTTAATGGCATTTGAAGCACGTCACAGGAACATAAAAGAGAAGAAACAAAAGACAGCAATTTAATTTTCCAAACACTTTCCTGTGGAGAAGACAATTATGTGAGGCGCTCTAGATTAACTGATACAGCATGCTGTTAGCAACACAATGTCATTGGTTCAATTCTCAGGCAACACCGGAATTCAGATGTAAAGTTGCTTTGGATAGTTGTATAAATGCATAATTGTAGACACAGACACAAAATGACATATTTTGCACAATGAGTCTTACTGTCTGTGTAGTACCAGGTTTTAATCATAAAAGCACTGAGGGATGCAAACTTCTGCATGTGCATCATTAGCTGCAAGGCCCAAACTCATGTGTGGTTATGTAACTCACAGTAACAGAAACACCTGTTGACATGTTTATCTCATTCGGTAACTAAACATGTCCTCACCCTCACTTCCTCTGCATTGACTCACAACACTGCGTTAACACAATAAAACATTAAAAGGTATTTTTAATAGAACAAACCTGTCATGTAGGCTCAGGTGTGCATCTCAAACACTACTTTTAATGTCAAGATAAGAGAGTTAAAACAAAGTCACTAATTCCTTTGTAATATGATTTATATGATTAATATGATTTAACATAGCTTCAGTTCTTTATACAAGAGCTGAACCCCCACTCATGTAACATTCCTAGCTGGACTGTTTTATGTAGGCTAACAGTGAAAAACAAGGACAGTAACAGCATGAATGGCTGTAAAATGAGTTTAGTGCTCAGGAGAGATATGAGGAGAAATGAGGAGTCTGTTTCTAAAAGAAACTGCCAAGGTCATGAACAAGTTCTCTGACCTCAGTCTGGGTCACACTGGTTACACCCAGCTGTGGGGTAACTATAACAAACATATCTACAACCTCAACAAGAGGCGCTGATTACCACCACTTTGTTGCCGTTAATCCAGATAACAGTGCGGGGAGTTTTTTTGTTGTCACGGCAACCAGTCCATGACCTCTCAGCATCCGTCTGTTAATACAGTTGTGTACTGAATGATCACAGTCAAGTTTCATCTACAATGTGCTGTTTGACAGCAGAACATTCCCAGAGCAAAGTGTTAGTTCTCAGAGGTTGTTGTTATATGGCTAGAGTTGGATTGTAGAGATTTTCTGTTGAATTCAGTGGTATTCAAATATCAAATATTAAGTACTTCAACTTCACAGCTGTTTTTCTTAAACTTCCTTAGATGTACAGATATGAATCAAATGAGATATGTTTAAACTACAGAACTATACAATTAATGTAGCCCAAATCGTTTTTTTAAAAGTTCGATGAGAAATGTTTGAACTCATACTGAAATCTCTCCAAAACATTTGTGTAGTGTAGTTCATGAAATACTTCATGTTCAAAAGAAGTATTTTCAAAAGTTGTTCAGAAGTTGTTCAAAAACTTCTGAAAGCAAAAACAGACTGCTAACTGGATTTTAGAATTGCTTATAGAATTTATTATACTTCCCAACATACCAAAAACTATATTTAACTAATCTAGATTAATTAACTAGATTAGCACTATATTGAGGAGGAACACAACGTTAACTCCCTCACATCATTGGCTGTTGTTTGGCAGCTCCCTTACATACCTTTAATCTCCCTGCGTTTCCCTCCACCTGGTCGACATAGAGATGAAAGATTGCATATATTTTCAGATCTTATAAAGGTTCCTGACTCACCATCTGGCCTTGACCTTGAGCGTTCTTCATAACTCAAACACTCTGGCATGCTAGGAATGAAGACTGGAAAACAATGAACACACAGAAACACTATGAAAATCCAGGCAGGGACCTTCAGTACTTCAACATCATGCCAAGTCTCTTGCTTCACTTTCCTTCAAAGCTTTTAGGAATTAATGCTTCTGGAAAGGGCCAAAATGGAACAAAAATGTCAAAGCTAAAATGTTTAAATCAGTCATTTTTGAAAGAGGGAAGCAGATGATCCAGAGAGCAGGTTGGCACCAGGTAAATTGCTTATGGATCTGCCAAGTCTTGGATCTGATAGAATGCAGGTGGACTAGATGTGATTGGATTACACCCCTCATTCCAGTATGGCAATATCCCAGCAAATCATATAAATAGGCTGGATTTGTGCGAGTGAGTATAATATCCACACAAGAGAGCAACTTCAGCAAAATGTTCTCACTGTTGTATGAGAACAGCAAGGACAGCAGGCATTGAGTTACTCTATTAATGATGTAATGCATGAACCAGCTCTTATGTTAGTTCCACCTTCAACCACAAGAGGACAGTGTGGAGCAATGGGCTTCTATCCGTTACCAGTGTTTGTGTTCCGAGATTACTAGAATACATTTAGTGAGGCTGAGTCAAATATGTAATTTACCCCCAACTACAGTGTTGACTGTCACGACTTGTCATGGCAGTGTTCAGAAAAACATACATATTTAATACATATGTTTTCGTCTTTGACCTGAAAGAAGTTAAAGTCAAATACAGTTCTAACATATATATGAACACAATTGTGTGGCTTAACACATGAACACCCATGCTTACTCATGCACAGATGGGGCTCTCATTCTGTTCCATTTCTAGAGGTACAAGAAAATTAAATTCACCTTGACAGCAGGGGCCATTAACACCCCACACACTGCCAACTCATTCTAATGGTGTTGACTGTATGACTAGCAGTGAGGAAGCTGTTATATTGCCAGTATTTCTGGTTGTAAATATAAGCAGTAAGACTTAAAGGTCATTGTTAGACACAGCATGCAGTAGAGTGCATTACATTAATATGTTATTTTATTAAGCAAATTCAATTGAGTGCAACATTCTGACAGAAAATATAACACCTGACTTGTAAACAATTTCCATATGCACAGTATAGAACAGGTATTTTAGGTCACAGTTGATAGTATAGCGTGTATAGCATGCTGATTGGCCTTATCATACTGTATTGACCAATCAGCATCCAGAGCTTGTGATGTTTTAAAATATGGAAATCCATATGGTAACCACTAGTTAAGCCTGAACTCATCATTGGTTTCTGTGCATGCTGGAGAACAGCTTGTGTTCAATATGACTCTGAAATAGTTTGTAATAATAATAATCTAAGTTTATGTTTTTTTTTATTTCTTCACAGTGGTTTTCCAAATTTTATTTTATTTTTGTTGGATACTGTAGAAAGTTCAGGGCTACTGTAGGTTCAGACCTTATTTTCAACTTTCTGAGTAAAATAATAATTGTGCCAACCGAGAGAAAACAATACAGATTAAACAGTAGCTGTGTTTATAAAATAAAAACAAAATAAATATTTGTCTCCATGTGTTAAGTGAAGCAGATAGCAAGCGTGCTTTATATAATATCACTGCTCAGGCCATTTCATTCCTGTCAGGTTAAACTCTCATCAGATCACAAGCTTTCACTCATCCCAGAACACATTCACACATTCCACTGAAGAAGAATTAGACTAAACCCACAGAATTCAAATGAGCTGAACTTCAGGAGCGATAGAGAATCAGAGAGCTGCAGACTGGCCTTAATGCAGAGCAATATAAGTGTGGCATCGATTTATAAGGACTTTATGGCTAATGGCATTATTATCCATTAGCTTGAGATGATATCCTCTGAAAGCTTCTTGCGGTATTTGCATTAGTACTGAGTCCTCTTGTGTCTGTAAATTGATGCCTGGTGCACTTGTCTTAGTCAGACCTGCTGTGTAATGTATATATAGAGCTGGGTTTGCTGTCAGGACAAGTGTTAAACTTGAGTGATTTCAAACCTGTTAGTAATTGTTAGAGAGTCTTCAAGGTACAATGGTGATGGTTTGACAGAACGGGCTGTGAAGTGTAAGAGCAATTGTTTGTGTACAGAGCTCAACTCAGTTGTGAAAAACAGATGATGTCATATAGATGTTTCTAGAAGGAGAGTCGGGGAAGAGATGTTTAATCAGGTCTGATAATAAGATCTGATTCTGTGACACTCTGATGCAAATAGTTGGTGCTCAGTTAACTTTTCTGTAGCAGATTTTCAGTAATATTGTTCATGTGCATAGAGGTTTACAAATCAGAGGGACTCCATTAAACTGTTTCTCAGCCTGTTATCCTTCAAATAATTTCCAGTATGTTTGATATGATTGGTCAGATGGACTTCTGTGGCATTACCAGTGAGCTTCTGTTCACCCTAAAGACATTTTTGAGATTTCAGTCACATTCAGAAAAACAGTCATTACTTGAAAATGAAGCGCTAGTGAAATTTCACCTCATGTGATAAGTCTCTGGTCAGAGACGTCTAATGACATGAGTTCTAATGGTTTCCATAAGTTTTAAACATATTGCTTGTCTTTTGTACATCACATGTAAGTCTTTAGACGTGTTCTAAGTCTTTCCACTGCCAAGTTACAAGAGGAGAATGTAATTCCCAGGATGACATCATATTTGCATGTGCTTGTCTTGGGGCCCCCAACATTTATGCCTGTTTTTGATTTACAATGGTTTGCAAAGCTGCTCTTATTTTACAAAGCCTGAACTCTTCAGTTCAGTAAAATGAGGATAGAGGGGATGGGAAACTAGGAAGGAGAGGCCCAGCCGATACCTGGGAAAGGTCAACAACATTCCTACAATCTCCAGTGGGCATTTCTTTTCTTCTACATCATTATGTAATGTATGAAGCATCCTCTCTCAATCTTACAAAAGCAGTTTGGCATTTAAACACGCAGCACTACTTAAACCCAAACATGCATTGAGATTACATAAACCATGTATCATTTAAATATTCTGTTCAAAGCGAACAGTGAAAATTCACAACAATGGTGCTAACTGTCTTGGCTATATAAAAATGCATAACCATAATTTTATTATAAATAAATTTTCAGAACAAACCACATGCAACAGGACCATTCAAAACAAACTATTAAAATGTAAGAATGTTGCAGAATATTCATAAGACGTTTCCTTCTGAAGGTTTATTGTAAGTATACAGTTGCAGCAGATACAGATACACACAACAGATTGTGTGCTGAACAGCATTAATGCACTTCATGTTATAGATCAGAGAGAAATAAAATATCAGGTTACCTGAAAGAGAGAAGCAGTAAAAGAGAGAGTGAAGGACAGTAAGCTGAGGGGACAGGATCACAGAAACACAAGAAGAGCATGAAGGCTATTTTTGGACCATAATGATAATTTAAATGACAATTTTCTACCGCAATTCTCATTACCGTAATGCAATAAAAGCTCATTCTCATCACTGTGATAAAGAACAAATCTCACTCTTACATAAAAATATTTATAATAAAGAAGTTCAGTAAGAAAATATAAGTTCCTATTTTTTCATTTTCAATTAAAGAGATTTTCAGTACGTTTCTAGTAAGTTTTTTATAGGATTCACTGGCCTGCAGCTCAACAAAATATTTCTTGGATGGACTTGTTGGGATTTGGTGACTGAAGGCACAAGGAATAAAATCAGGCAACCGTGAAAACTGAAGTATTGAGCCCCTGAGGCAAACTCTATAAAACTCAGAAAGGCAGCTACAGAAAATATTCTACAACATGTGAATCCTAATTAGAAATCCAGTTCACACTGCAGTTAAACACGTGTGAGTGCCTTAAAATCTGTGCAGAGCAGGAGTGGGTGAGGCAGGCAGATTTCCCTCCTTCCTCATCTTCCATGTGGTGAGAGTGAGCTGAGACGGATTGGGGCTGAAAGCAGTGTGTTCTGAACCAGAGAGGCTAGGAGGGAGGGTCTGGTACACACAAACGCTGGATTGCTGGAGAGGGATCTCTGTCTGTGCTGCGGTAGCAGGGCTGGTGACCAAGGAAAGGAATATAAATACACAGGATAAACAGGGAGGTGAAGGTCCACATGTGGGACTCCCGTGTGTTTTGGGATTGTGGAGCCGGTGGGGCCTGAGTTTAATGTCATGGGGAACTCCAGCAGTAAGAAGAAGACCCAGACCAGCACCAGGAAAGTAAAGTCCATCTGGTACTTGAAACGTGTGGATAAATTCAAAGCGGGTAAGAAAAGACTGCATGGAAGAGCTATATAATGTGTGTGGCAAAATG